>BMAV01020077.1:0-29641 GCA_019973955.1 Trichonephila inaurata madagascariensis
AAAAATTTTTTATGAAACCATATCTATTTTGGGACTCGAGAAAATTTAGGTCTTTTGCCAGTCTTAAGTTTATTATTTGTTATTCTGCTTAGTCATAATATTTTACAAAGCATTTCATAATAAATCTTGATATTCCGTCAGATCAAATATGCCTATCTAATTACTTGCAGGAGATACAGTTTCCATATTCAAATACAAGATATGATACATTTTATTTTGTTCTAAAACGTCTGGGGTGGAATTTGTTTATTTCTGCGTTTAGCTATAGCACATTCGTTAAAGCATCAATCGAAAATATTAATTTAAAACCTATAGTTGCGCTTTGTTAATTAAATCAAACATATTACTTCCCATATAAACTTTATTGCCGGGGTCTGAGCACAATAATAATAATAATTTATTTCTAAAATTCTTACGGTACAATTTTAAGTGACTTAAAATTGACTTTATTTGACTTTAAAGAATTCTACTACAATTCCTTCACATGGAAGTTTCTTAAATAATATTCTATTTTAAAAAGTAGATAAACTTTTATTAAAAAAAGAGTTCAATAGCACGCTTTTTGGTCGGTAAAGTTGTAGTTCAAAATAGATTTACAAATCATGAGAGAAAAAGTTAAGTTCTCATATAACTCATTTTGTTGTATTTGTTTACTTTAAAATGAGGATTGAATCTACTAGAGATTATGCAAGTCACAGAAACGTGTTTATGTCTTATATAAATTATAGATTTGATGAATTTAGTAAAAGCCTTTTTTTGTTGGGTGACGATAGTTTTTTCAGTTTTATTTTAAAAAGTCTGCAACGTCCAAATTTTGGATTGGACTCATACTTAATTAAGTCTTGCTTTAGTCCGCTTGTATTATAATGCCCTGATTTTATAACAGAACAGGAAGATTTTAAATCAAATTGTGATTAAACAAATTAAGCCAGAACTCTTCCATTTTGCTACGTAACATAAACTTGTACATTATTTTACAAAGATTTTAATTTGATGGGATTTTTTAAGATCGACCAAAGCCCAATTGTTTGTATACAGAAGCATCATTTAATTCTTGAATCCCCGTATATGCACGAACTCTCGTTTAAAGTTATTTGCGGTCCGTACGTACAAAACTGAACCATAAAAAATATGTCAAATTGTACGTTTGAGGCATAATGCTGCTAAACATCCTTCGATATATTAGTGTTCATGTAAGAATAGGATGGAAGTTTAAAGAAGGGTATGTGCCAGCTTAGGTATCAATGTCGTCTATTGATCATGGATTAAAATTAGAGGGCATTTTTCAGTATCATTCATATATTTTAAGTGCTGTGTTGATGAAAAAAGAAAACAACTTACAAGGAAAATGAAGAATCTTCTCTTCTTCCATACCCAAGGTAATAGATTAAAACGCTTTATTGTGCAATAGCTCTTTTATTAAAAAACGCAAATTTGGGGGCCCAATCTTTTAATTGATATCTAGATATTTTCAAAAAATCCAATTTCTAGTCAATACATTAATTTTGGATGTATTTAAATACATTTGTTGAAATTTATCTCCTATTTGATAATCCTCGCAAACAGTTGATTTCATTCGTTTGACCAAAAGAGTTTTTGTTTTGAGTCCTTTTTTAGTGGGGTGGAATTTTTGGCTGTGACCATGTCCATCTTTTGTCCCAACAATGTCTTTGGGAAAGGGAAAAAAGGATAACGTCTGATCATCGTGAACAGGGTAGATTTCGGAGAGAAAGAAGAGGTATTTTACAACCCCTATTTTTTTCAACCCAAAAAAAGGGTATAGTCAAGTTGGAACAATTTTAAAAAAGGCCCAATGTTGTTCTGAAAACAGTTAAAAAAAAAACGTCCGGGGTTTTTTGAACCAACCGCGTTAAGAGATTATTCTTGGGGCTGCAGTAGTCCGTGGTCAGGATACGGATCAAGCAGGTGTTATGATTCGAGCCCAGTACCACAAAGACCCCCGGGGGGGCAGAAATACGTTAAATCTGTCGGGGCTGAAACGTCCCCCCCTTGGTGGGTAGTTGTAGAAGAGGGGATCCCAGGTCGGGTTTCGTCCATCGCCAGGTTAAAAATACGGGGCCCGTCCCCAAAAAGCCCTCGTGTAGCTGAATAGGGGACGTTAATATTCATTCATTCATTCCTTCTTATTCTTTTTTTATTACTAAATTATCGCCCTTTTAAAAAATTTAAATTAATGTATTTTTCCTCGGGGTTGATTCATATTTGAGTTTTACCTTAGATCAAGTACTTAAAACTGGAATGGGTTGCCCGTAACGAGAATAACTTTCTGCGACCTAACATAAGACGACGTACTAAACATTTGAAATTTCATTGCTATTATTTTTAATTATGCAAAATCATTTGTAATGAAACACAACAATCATCAAATGCCCATCTAAATTTCAAAGTAAATGTTGAAGCAAATTTGAAGTTTGCCAGCCGTATTTTGAAATATTGAAAAGGTTTTTGTATCGCCATATATTTTTGAAAGGAAACAACTTTTCAGGGACAGTAATTATTTTACTTTTCTAAACAAATATCTTATCATATTTATATTTACGTTTTCCACAGGTCAATATAATAAAACTTTTTGCTTTGTAGATTTAAGACCAGCGATGACAAAATTTAGGAAAAATAACAGAACATTTATAATTGTAAATAAAGTAAAGTAATTTAGTTTTGTTGTTGTTTTCTTAGACATTTTGCGCAGTTATTTGAAATATTAACCTAAATTCCTTACATGAAATAAAGAAGTAAGCTATTGACATTGATTTAATTATAGATTTGAGCTTTCATCTACTGGACAGCAAACATAGGACTTCTTGAGCTTCAGACAACGAAAATGAAATTCTACATTTTTCGTTGTTATTAGAATTTTTATGTTCCTATCACTGCAAGTTTTGACCAGTTGGAGATGGAGTCGACACAGAGTTATAGATTTTTTATGTAGATAATGCATTTCTCTTTTTTATTTGGGCTGTGTTTATTTGGCATTTCTCTTTACCTTTCTGAGTTAGAAATGCTTCCGTTAGACAGATTGACTGGCCTGCGATATGAGCCTCACCTTCCCAGACTTTCAAGTATTTTGACATCCATTTCCCCAAAAGGGCACATCCGTAAGGGGTATCACTGATAAAAAAATATATATGCTGTCGGAGATCATTTCTACCATTTTCAACAATCCAAGTGCTATATTTCTTCAGGAGAAAGTTTACAGAGTTGAAAGTTTATTTTATTTTTTGCTTCAACTTTTTAATTTCCTTTTTTTTGTATCGAGAATGTGAAACAGTTTAGCCTTATATCTTCTTTCTGAAGCATGGAAATGAATTGAATTGTTAAGTGCTTAAAATATGGTAATAATATTTCTTATATAATATATTATTTCTTGTAAGAAATGAAAATTTCAAGGTAATGAAAGTGAAATAATTTTTACCGAAAGAAAAAATTTAACAAAATGTTAACTTTATACTTATTTTTCAAGATATTACATCAAATTATAGAAAAAATATCCTGATTTTGTAAAAGCATTAAAAACCATTTTTTTGGTAGAATCCCACTGTAGTTTAGTGTTGTGTGTTTAATGTGTTTTTATATAAGTTTAGAAATATATTTCAGTGTATATATATATATATATATATATATATATATATATATATATATATATATATATATATATATATAACAGCTACAATGTATTATTACTTTATACTACACTGATTTTAGGAACAGATTTTCGAAACATTAGTTTTATGTTTTAAATTGATTTATGACTCAACATTAAAATTTCATTTATGTTTTTTTTTAGAATATCTTTTTTAATTTTTTTGTAAAATTTTATACTCTGTTGAATAAAATTCGATTTAAAACAAGCAATTTTAAATTTAGTAGTTAAAATTGTTTTTCTTAAATCGCTTTATATTCAAAATTATATTTTAATTTTAAACCTAATAGTTAACATTTGCACGCCTTTCTGCTAAAACTAAAGCACCATAAAAATAGACTTTTCTCATTGACGTAAGCCACGTGTAAACTTGATATTCAACATAACAAAATGTTAAGAGTTAGACTTTTATTGAATTTGAATAATTTTCTCAACTTTCAAAAAATGAAAACTATTTTCACGCATTAGAATAAATTTGTGATGTAACATGTAAATTGGAGAGTGTTCTATATATATTAGCTGGTATACCCATTTTTCGCAAGGGTGAATTAAAAAATTAAAAACAATACGGATTGAATTTTAAGTCTGTAGATCAAATAGCTGATAAAAGGGAAATTTTTTTTTATTATTTATAACTCCCCGGTAACTCTCCTTGTGGGTCGAGTTTTGAAAACACCTTCTAAGGCTGATTTCTACTCATCAAAAATAACACATTGTTACTCATTTTGTGTAATAAACACTTAAAATAGTATAAATAATTTATATCTGAATGAATAATACATTAATATTACTTTCTGTTGTATTTATTTTATGTTAAACTTGTAATAATCGAAAGCAACATCGTTCTTTACATTATAATGGCGATTCAATAGAAACATAGCAAAATGTTGTTGATGGAGCCTAGTTCACATCATTTTTGGCAACCCTGTTGGCAACTTGGTGATTGAATGAAGAAGTTGATACGCTGTAGTGCCACCCGGTGGGGAGCTGCAACAAAAAGGATAACACAAAAACCTTCTCCACAAAAAATACATATACATATTCAATTTTCATAGTGATCGGTTGAACGGTGTTGGAGTGATGCGATTTCATATACAAACATCCATTTATATACGTATATATTACATTTGAAATCTAGCTAACTGTTTGATTTCAATTCAGAAAAGTATGAATCGGAGCTAAATACTATTTGCTTATTCTAAAGAGTTTTATACCGAGTGCGCCAAGATCATTGGATCAAGCTTTAAGGGGAGGTAGGGGATATAACATGGATGCAGATTTGCATAGCAACCTATGGTCGGAAACCTCTTTGTTCGGTGCTAGGTTCACAAGAGCCTTGAATTAATTATACATGCATTACCACAGGCCCCACTAATAACCCCTTTTGCATTCTTTATCATTAAATACTAGTTCTGATTATGCTGATAAATTATTTTGAGTATTATTTTAAAATTCAAAAATATTTTTTATTTGAACTTTTATTGTATGAAGTAAGGAATACAGTACAATAATAATTTTAAATTATTATTGAAAAATTGAATTAAATAAGGAGAATTAAGTAGCAAAAAAAAAATATATATACCTTAAGCGGCTTACATCAAAATAAAATAATAAAACTTTACTCATCAAAAATGATTACATGAAACACGAATTCGCCATCCTCTTTCCAATTTAAGTATATTATTTTCATTGCAAAAGGAATCCAACAATTTTCTTTGTGAAACATGAAAGAATGCTACATTTATACAAAATACTCAAAAAATACAAAAAGGAAATTCTACTGACCCAAACTTAATTTCTTTCCTCCTCTGCGATTCCTACCCAGATAAACACACACACACATACTTAACTCGTCAATCAAAAGAAGATGTCAAGCTCTCGTGCAACGCCGATGGGAAATTCACAAAATTAATAGGTTCCACAACAGATAATTTCCTACAAGACTAAATCACTATTTTTCGTGAAAAGATAAACTCTGAAATTGGCTTTTTGAATTTGCTTCGAGATAACAAGACTTTTATTCATAAAGTATGCGAGTAAAAGTAACTTTTCAAGTAAAATAAGAATGTTATTTTGTTAGAGAACGCGAATAAAATGAGTTGTTGAAGAATGGTTTATCTTAATTTATAGCAAAAAGCTTGATGAAATATGATTTAAATAAAATTGAAGAAAACTACACGAAGATATTTTTTTGGAATAACATGTTTGACAATTTGAATAATCTGACAAATCCTGTTTAACAATTTTTGTATAGAAACAATGCTCAAGTAGTTCAAGGAAATTAATTTATTGTATACACTATTTTTATAATCTTGATTTAATTTATATTTTAATTCAATTGTTAATTTTTTTATACGTGAAAAATCATGTCATTTCACTAAGTTAATAATATTGTACACAAAAAGATATTTTCAAATGTTTTCTTGTCAGTGTTATTCGCTTAACGTGTCGGTATTATTGTTAATGTGTTATATTCGAAACCTACAACTTAATAATTCTCTATTAAGACAAGTAATATAAGTACACAAGACAAGTACAGATGCATTAAATGTTTCTCAAATTAATTACAGTCGAAAAATACATATCACAACACAAACTATCCTTGACAAAATGCCTTGACAATAAAATTGTTTCTTAGTCATTGAGCCATTATAAAGCAGTTGTCTTCACCTGGTCATCGTCGTAAAACAGGATTCTTCAAGAACATTGTAAAAGTCCTTGTCTTAACCTTTGAAACAGTTATTGTATAGCACGTATCTTGCAAAAAGGAAAATTCACAATGGATTCAGCGTTGTCGAGAGTGAGCCCTAATGCTAATAAAAATCCTCCGTATAGAGCAGGCATGTCAAACTCACACGATATTATGCGCCACATGGTCTATTTTAAGTTGGAGACCACATGTTTTCAATCTTCAAAAAACCAACAAAATGTGATTTTTATAATGTATACGCATTTGTTTGATTCAATAATTGTTTTATTATACATACTTAGTTGTTTTGTATTTCATTTATTTTTAAACTTAAAAGCTAAATATTTTACATTTTTTTAAAAAAAAAATATTAGAGTACAAAATCCAATTTAACAATATTTTTAGAAGATATTTGGCATTATTTTCTTCACAAAGCAAGTTATCAAGATTTGATTGAAAGTATTCAGCTGTACAATTTTTAAAATTGACGATAAATGTTGATTAGTTAATTCTGACCTTTTCTGACGTATAACTATTTTGCATTAAATAAAATAATTGCCCGCATAAGTAAGAACTTCCAAACACGGCCATTATTCACAAAACAAAAGATAAATTTTAGAAACTGATCTACTCTCTTAGAAATAGGAATAAAAATCTAGAATTCCAACTTTCATAGATCTTTGCTTCAACAAAGAATCACATTGGGTTTCAATTGGTCTCGTACATAAGTGTTCATCAACAATTTCAATATCGATAGATACAAGTACGGTGAAAGTCCGAAATTGTAACTCTCCCATCTTTTAAAGTCAGAAAATCTTCGATATATTATTCGATTTATAACAATTTAATTTACTGAGCATATTCAGTATAATTTTAATTTATGGGATTTAATCACTAGATATTGAAAGCTTTCAAAGTAAAATACATTTTCATTTTCTATTTATTTTCGCCAAAGTAATATGTTTTAATAGTATTTAATAGAGTTGTAACAACATGATTTTCGCCTTAAGTTTAAAATTAAGTTGATTAAGATGTAAATATCAACTGAGAAAGAGCCAGGTCATTTATCCATTGTCCGTCTTTTAATTCAGCACATTTATGATTTTTGTTTCCCAGAAGCTTGTAATTTCATCCAGCAATTTGAAGAATCGGTTTAACACTTTGATTTGAAAGCCATTGAACTTTCGTCTATTATGGGGATCGCTGTACCCACTTTCTTAATCTTCCAAAAATGAAGAAAATTGACGATGATTAAGTCTATGCTCTCGAATTTAATTTGCAATTTTGGTGACTATTTTTGAAGCATAGTCTTATATATAAAACTTCGGAGCACAATACGTGCTGGGGAATAATACAATGAAACTGTTCAAAATTATTATTTCCATTCTGTTTTCATGTTTCTTTTAACCTTGCAACAGCTCCTTTAGTAATGCCAGTTATAGTATAGGTGCATCATCATACTATACAAACCAAATTTTCCAATGGTAACTTATATTTCTTCAAAACATCTATAAGTACATTTAAAATACCAGCCCCAATGGCTGTATTATGAATGCAAAGTTGTTCACTAAATTTTGTAACTAACACCGCATTCATGAATCAAAAGGACTAGTTGAGCGAAATTTCGAGCATACTGAAATACATCAAGTGTGTTGTTTTCCCTGTAATGATACACTACTTGTGGAGAAAAGTTTTCCAGGGAAAAAATCTTATCAGCATTAATTTGAGTATGATGGCAAACCTAGCAGATGTAAGCAGGGTAACCACAGATGCGCAACAAAAATGGCGAAAAATTACTCGCTAAGGAACCAAGGAGAATTCTCTGGAATTGACTTTTCTTAAAATTTCCGAGAGGATGTAGAAGAGACCTCTGAGTTTAGAAGTAAGTCAGTTGAGATTAGAACCTTCTTGTGCATTGTTTGTGATAGAACAAAGAGATTTTACTTGCCTGAGTTCCTGCTAATGCAACTGTTCTACAGACGTTTTTGAAGCGCTGAAAAGCTTGTTTTTAATGAGTGCATTTTCAACTATTGTAAATAACAAGTTTTAATATTTCTCTTCGAATATACTTCTATCTGTCTTCATGTAGCCATTTGCTTGTCCTTGTACATTAACAAATATGATATTATTCAATTAATTAGAGTCGTTTGCTGTCTTACACCCATACACCCTCAGGGGGGTCAACTTCTTTAGGTGGGTAAGGGTGTCACAATCCCGAGGTACCCTAGTGATTTTATCCTTTTCCCACGGGGTTTACTATCTTTGGTAAACACGGGTGTCACGACCTCGGGGTACCCCAGTGATCATTCTCTATTTTCGACCCTCCATCTTGTCATCCAATTTCTCCTTTTCTTCTTTTCCCGTCCAGACCACAGACCTATGAATGTTTGCGCAGTATAGCGAAAACTGGCTCTTGCGCCATAAAACACCAAACTCATCATCACCACCCATACGAATTTACAAAAATACAATTTCGTTTTAATATAGGTACACATGAATTCAAGTGAGAGATAAACAAAATTAGATGAAATGCTCCCTTAAAATGTCACAACTTATGATTTTAAAAAAAATGAATATTTGAGCTTAAAATTGAAAAAAAACAGGAGAAAAAAAGCTTTTATTTCACAAAATAGTTTTCAAAACACTCAAATTTTGCATCAAAATAAAGTTCTTTCACTTCATTTGACACAGTTAGGAGTATAAATTTTATATAAAAAAATAATATTCGAATGATAAAAATAAACTACTCAAAATAGACTTGTCTCTGCAACTCTCTCTGGTAACGATTGACTGATAAACTTTTAGAAAAAAATAATCCATCCATCATCTTTACCGAGATGTCGTGAAAATCTGAAGCTACCGCTTACGTCACACCCTAGGGTCTGCCCTAGTAAGAAAAGACGAAACAGCTCCACAAAAATTTAGCTATCCACGAGCATTTTTTTGTTATTGTTCTTTTTATTTAAGTAGCCCATCGATAATGTCCTTATCGAATTCGTAGAGTTTTTCTTTTTTCATCTCTTGGCAACTGTCTTCTCATCTGATTACTATTATAAGAAAAAGAAGAGAGTGATGAGAGAAGATTAAATGATCAGGGATCATACGATAAAAAAAAGTTGTTGGAAAGCATAGAACTAGTTTATGCGAAATTTCCCCCTTGCTTATCGCGATTTTACGTGAGATTTAATCCCGAGTCACACGGTAATTTGCTTCATCTTTCTTTAGAATAGACTTGCTAAAACTTTTTCATGTTTAATGTTTCAACTTTGCTGTCCAATTATATGCGACTTCGCTTTGCAAAACCTATATTCATCCCCTATAAAAAGAACCTTTAATTTATACTTTTAATATGTCGTTAGAAAAATGTTTTAGTGAAAAGATACATTTTACTGTCGAAAATAATGAGTGCTGAACAACTTAAGAAGAAGCAAGTTCTTTGCATCGCAAGATTTTATTACATGGAATGATGAGTTTTGTATTTATCAAAACTTCTGACGAATGTAAAATAAATATAATCATAAATCTGGTGATAGTTATAATTGTGAATTTTAATCCGTTAAGTCTTGAATAATTTACAATAAAAAGCTAAAATGAAAATTGGGTAGTTGTTCGTCAATGTTTTTTTCAATTCCTACTATTAGTTCTCAATCTCCTATATATATATATATCTTGTTCAAATTTTCAGTCGTTCATAAAATACATTTTAATGCACTAAATTAAGCTGAAATTTTATATACATGATTTTTTAGATGACGATATGGTAATTTAATTATAATTAATAAAATTAATTGATTAAATAAATTATTCAAATAATTACAGATACTCCATGATGGCATCCTTTTTGGCAACATAGCGACCCTTTTGGCGACTTGCGTTGAAACTTAAAAAGGTTTCATTCTCACATTTTAAAGCACTAATTTGAGCTGAAATTTTCTATACACGATTTGTTTGGGTGACAATACGATAATTTAATTATAATTAATTAAAATTAATTAACTGAAACTATAATTATATCTTTAAGGTATTACGGATACAGAGTCACGTTGTCTTTATTTTTAGTGACTTGGGTCAAAATTTTAAAGGTTTTTTACGTTTTAAAGCTTTCAGCTGAACTGAAATTTTATATACACGATTGTTTTGGATGACAATACAATACATTAATGATAATTAATAAAAATTAGTTGTCACTTATAATATTGTGATTCTGTGTCATATGTATATATATATTTATATTAACTGTGATTATTTAATAAAGAGTAGCTAAAATAAAATATTTCTTTGTTGACCTAAGTAGGAATTGACTTATTTTTTATATTATTTGTTCATTGTTTTGATTCAAAGATTAATGAAGCATATTTCAATTAAAAAATCTGGCTGATTATTAGAGCTAAGTATCTCCACACACACACATGCTCTTAGAATTCAACAAATATAATAAAATGTGGAAACACGTATACCTAATGCTATTAACCCTTTTCAGTATTCTTGCAATTGAATAAAGGAAATAGAATTTTCTCCCTGCACCCATTTTTAATAGTTTTCTAGGATATCCTGAGTTTTTCCAATGTTAGATTTTTGAAATCATTATATTGATTAATTTATCTAAATGATTTATGATTCTTATTTAATCTAAAGATAGCTTGGTATTAGTAAAAACTGCTTTTCTGGGTGAGACGTTCGGTTGTCTGCTGCCATTTTTCCCTTTTTATCAATGGTTGACATTTCTATGCATCATCGAACAATGGAAACAAGATAGCACGATATTCACCTGCCAACCAGTAAGGATCTTCCCACTGTACTGACTTCAAACAGCTCTGGATTAAACTATTTATTAAAGCAGTGCTTCTCAAACTGTGGGGCGCTCCCCTAGAGGGGCGTGATGACCATAGGAGGGGGGCGCGAGCATGTTAAAAAATTGAAAACAAAAGATTTAAAAAAAATTATTAATTTATTGAAAGTAAGCAAACAAAATGCATTCTGACATAATTAGAAAAACATTTATACTGATATAATACACTTATAAATGTATCAGTACTGCACAATGTATTTTATATTTAATGTAACTGTACTAAGTTCAGAATAAATTCAATAATTTATAGTGATTCCACAGGTTTGTGGGTTTGCCATAAAATTATATGCAAAAATTCACAGTTATCTTCATAACTTATTGATAATTGTGTATAATTAATCCCTTAATTGCCGATTAAAAGTTACGCAATTCACTCCCCAATGCCACCGTTTTGCACGCGTATGTGGTGTATTGGGGCTACGAGAAAGGGAATAAATAAGCAAATGCCCCGGAATCAGTAAATTCTTCACAAACACCGTCAAGGTCATTTTATTGCATTCCAAAGCCTTTGGAATAATTTTAGATATCAGCGAACATAAAAGATCGTATTTCGGAAAGACGTATATATACGTCGGGGAAGTTAATGCTTTGGCTGAGTGAGACGTTTATATGCGCCAGTGGCACTTAAGAGTTTAAAGTCGTATTGTAGCTTTAGCATCCAAGTGTCACATTTTCGAAATCAATGCAATGTTATTGAATGGAGGGGCGCGATGAAAATTATGATTGAATATTGGGTCACAAGTATTGAAAGTTTGAGAAGCACTGTATTAAAGAAAGAAAATCGTCAAAAAAAATATTCCCGTACAATCTAATTGCAATCAAATTGATACTTTCGGGAAATGTCCTATGCATTTGATATATGCCAAAGGGTTCGCTGTTCATTAGATCTTCGCTATGCAGTAATTCCACACCGTGTTTGTGTGAGCTCGCTTGCTCTGTCACCACCGTGCTGTTGCTGGACTCGAAACTCCTCGGTCCTAATTCCGCCTTCGGTCTCGTTAATTCGCGGACTCCCAGGTAATTTGAAACTGAAATTAGTATGTCTGGTTGCGAGGCCTCTTGGGTCCTCTCAAGTCAAAGTCCCCGTAAACTCTCTCGTTCTCCCATTTTAACCTCCAAGTTTCTCACGGTCATTCGCCGCTTATTCCTTTGATCTCTTGTCTATCGGCCCCTTAGAGCGAGGGTGTCTGTCTGGGTGCATAGTAAGAGTTTTCTCCTACAGACACGCTGTCGTCACAGACCCGTGAGAAACCGAAAGCACATTGTACCGACACCACAAAGTACTGCTTTCATCTCTCGGACCACCGTGGGAAAATGGTCAGAATTTTTGACCACCCATTTACGAAACTTTTCCCTATCAATTAGGGAAACGAACGAATTTTGCTCACGTTTGTCGGTGTACCTTCTTAGCAATTAGAGCACTACTAAAATAAAAAGGGGAAGAGATTTTATACTCCTTTTCGATGACGAGAAGTTTATTTCGTTTAAATCAGCGAATTTCAAGCACTCTGCTGTGGCACTTTTGTTTTTGTGCCGCCATTTTTTTTCTTCTAAATTATTTATTATACTTTGAGAAACAAAAATCAAATCCGGAACTAAATCATTCAACTCTTTTATAGAAATAAATTAAAGGTATTCGTGTAGATGGTAAAATGAAAGTGGCGAAAACGAATATAAAACGAAATATAAACGAAATTATAAAATGTCAAGTTTAAATTTCGCATTAAATGTATTCTTATTATTAATTTGTAATTAATTTAGTTCCTCAAGAGACATTTTAACCACTTTGTTGCACACATCATAAACTATTTTATACCTAGTGTATTGTAGATAAGTAGAATTCTTTTTAACTTATTTTACTGTTAATGTGGTACCAAATTTTGAAATTTTTATAAGTGTACGGCAATAAAAAAGGCTGATAATCATTGCTTTAAGAACTCTCAGGACCCTTAACAGATATCCGTGCACTCGAAAAAAACATCAGTCTTCAAACCAAATTAACTTAGCAGTACAACAAAACAATAATTTAAAATTTTTATCACATGATAATCATAGATTTACATTATTTTTCAATTTTCAGAGAATTTGAAAAAAAAAAAAAGTTATAAAGAAATAAAAATTGGACAGTTTTTCAGAAATATGAAAATCTGTATTTTACACCGCGCAAGATTCGGTAGTACAAAACGGATCAAAATCTGCGAAATTAATTTTGCTTGGTATAAAAATGTTCACTTTTGAAGTTATACTAATTTTTAAGAATTTAGAGAAAAAAATTTTTTTTTAAATACAATTGTAACAAAATATTTAAAATTCTAAGAAAAAAAATTCCTTTTTTTTTTTTTTTTGAAAATTGATATTTACGTTATGAAGAGCCTTATTTTGAACACGTGTATAAAATTTTAAATTGATATTATAAATAGTTTCTGAGAAATCGCGCTCGTAAGCTAAAATTTTTTGTTTTGCGAAAAATGAAGTTAGAGATAAAAAAAATGGGGTTTTTTCGTTTTGTTTCACTACTTATTTCTCAATAACTTCGGAATTTTCACAGTATCAACACAATTTTGGTACCAAAATGCTCAGAAATAATGAGGCTGTAACATATATTTTTTTAAAAAAATTGAAGAATTTGCAATTTTAAAGTCCACAGAGTAATTTTTTTATTTACACTTGGGTGAATCGAGGCCCACACAGAAGGATTAAACATACAAAAGACAATTGCAGAGAAAAAAAAATGCGCATAAAAAAGAAACGTTAAAGCAAAAACTTGTCTGTAAAAGACAATACAAATAATAACATAAGGATTAATAATGAATACAGTAGAAATTCGGAATAATCAGAATGCAACCAAAAAATGCTGAGACAAGGAGACGATTCATGTCAGTCTATCGCAGATAAAAATAGAAACATTGAGACAGGAAACTAATTTATTGTGAGTAATATTGTCGTGATTGTGTGACGTTTATGGGTGTTCAGAGACCACGTGGTGTTTCAAAAGCGGGTTAAAATGGAAATACGATTTTAGGTTGATTTTTGATCCAATCCTTTTCTGCTAGAATTTATTTCTTATGGTATAAATATCAAATATCCGTCCTATGAAGGTATATTTATTTTTTTTAAGGGTATAGAACAATAGATAATCTGTAAAAAAGACTGATTTAAAATTTTGGTTAGCAAAAAGTTATTAATTAAAATTTAAATTTTAAAAAAAAAAACATTCTGAAAGCAATCAGTAGATGTAACGGACTTATACATCACTTATAATTTTAAAATTACCAATTAAAGCTTAACAATCCCCTTTTTAAAAAAAAGCCCAGGGCAGTGAAAACTTTTAAAATTTTTTTTCCCAAACAAACAATTTTCAGACAAACCCCCCTAAAAACAAAATTTTTGTTTTCAAAAATTCCGCCCACCGGGGTAATAAACCCACCCCAAGTCTTAATTGCCCTGAACGTATATAGGTCTTTCCGAAGTATGATATTTTCTGTGCACTGCTATCCATTAAATTATTTAGAAGGCTTCGTAATGCAAAAAAAGGACCTTGACAGAGTTTGCGAAATATTTACTTATTTAAGAGGATTTGCTTATTTATTACTCCCCCCTCCCCAATACATTACATACGCACGCCTACGAGGAAAACAGTGGCATTCTAGAGCGAATCGCTTAACTTTAAATCGAAATTTAAGGTATTAATTATAAACCACACAAACAATAAAAATTCACATATAATTTTATATATTACAAACCCATGGGGTCACTGGTAATTATTAACTCAGTATTGTTAAACTAATTATAAAATACATTGTCAATACTGATATAATTATAAATATATCAAGTGTAAATGTAAATTTTATTTTCTTATTATGTCAGAGTGTATTTTGTTTGTTTAATTTTAGTAAATTAATGACTTTTTAAAATCTTTTGTTTTCGACTTTTTAATATGCTTGCAGTCCCTCTCATCGTAGAGTTATCACGCCCTCCCGGGAGGAGGGGACGAGCCCCACAGTTTGAGAAATGCTGCTTTAACGCATACGCAATCAATACGTAGAGAATTTTAAATAAAGTTTAAAAATGAATTTTTATTCATTTAAGCTAAGTTTTGTTTAGGAGATTTATTTAAATTTTAATTTTATCTTTATAACCTGGAAGAAATCATGTATTTCCCGATTTTTAATAAGCATTTTTGTGTTGTGTTGTTTGCTTTTCTTAACTTTAAATACACATGAGTTAATGAAAAATTAGGTAAAGAGGTGATCGTTTTCGAAATGTTAAACCTATTTCATAACTAAAAATCACTTTTAAGTATTTCAAATAATATTAAAAGCACATTCAAAACCTATGTGATGAGAATATTTCCAATTATCTATTCTAGTATAACAGAAAACCACATTTATCCAGTTTTAGAAGCTCTGTGTGGGCTAACTGAAACACCTGCTCTATTTGCTAAAGTCCTTATTAAATTTCAACACGTCAGTAACTTCAGTGGAGGAGAATATCCTGGCTTTATTACCTCTCAGTATTTGCATGGAATTAGGATTTATAGAGAATGTTCCGACTTAATACCTTGACTCCAAACATCGCTCCTTTCGAAGCTTGTCCTCCCACACAGCTTTCTGACCACGGGCAATAGCCACTAGGGGAACGTTGACAGATATCCTTAGATCATGGTTGAGTAAGTTTTGATTTTCAAGGTTTAGGATGATGAGCGTTATTTGTGTGTGTGTGTGTTTTCTGGAACTGTAGATGATTTTTGGTGAAGTTAAGGTTTTTTTATAGGACATCAACATATGAATGCTGAACTTAATTTAATAAATAAAATGGTTGCAATTTGCAAATTTCATTAATGGAATATTACTATTTTAATTTTTTTTTAATGTGTGGCTCTGATATTGCTAGCAGTCACCACGGTAGCTTAGTGGTTATGGTCTCGAACTCGTGGTCATTTCAAACTTAGTACCACTGAAAACCCACTTTGTAAGGGATGATAATGCTCATTAAATCTGTTGGCTTAATGTTCTCTCTTTGACGTGGTTTGGTAGTCAGGAAAGGGAAATCGCAGTTCAGGTTTTGTCCTTGTCACTTTTTCATGAACCGGAGGTCACTGGTGTAAGAGGGTTCGTAGAAGAAACTGACAGGATCTTAAAAACAGATATTTTCTTTTATACCGGGTACATAATTAAACTTAAAATTGGAGAGCAGTCTGTAGCAAAAACTGTACATCGGAATTGTATGAAAATTGAGTAATGGCAGAAGGAAATGATGGGAACTTTATCGAGGGGAAGAAAACAACCAGTTTCAAAAACTACCCCTAGGTGGCATATCATAGCATTATTGAAAACATGTAAATAATCTACAAAAGTTTACAAAACGTGCAGGATATGCTATTCAATGTTGTCTGGTGCCATTTGTAAGTATAAAATCTCGTGTTTGACTGTTAAAAGCAGCATGAATAGAAATTACGCACATGGCATTTTATGCTTTCCTTAAGGTCGGAAATAGATGTAATGGGATCACGGAAGACTATGACCGTCAGGTACACCACAGTCTAACGTCGCAAGGATTCAAGTCGGGGGATCTAGGAGGAAAAGCTGTAGGAAAATGCTGGCTGATGATTCAATCGTCACCGAAATTGCGGTGGAGCACTTGTTTCACACAATGGGCGATGTGTGGAGGAGTCCTACCCTGCATAAATACTGTGGTTGTATTACATTGTCTAATCTGAAGAGCCGGAATAAGGATTTCTCTAATAATATGAAGTACCGTTGACCGGTGACGATGTAGGCTTGAGGACGTTGCTTCAAATCTCCTAATGATGTTAAATAGTCATTGAATACTGAGGTGGAACTATTCTTAACCGTTTCAAAAACCGAAATTTCCACAAAGTTTCGGTAGCAGAGCCTCAGTTTTGGTAAAACAATTTCACTAGTAAAAAAAGCACATTCCTTTATATCCTGCGGGTTACAGCACGCGCACAGGATTACTATGGTTACGACATTTGCATACGCCAATAGCGTACACAGCACAACGCCATCTTGTGGTGTTTTTTGAAACTCATTGTTTTTTTTTTCTTAATAAAATTCCCATCATTCCATTCTGCCATTACCCCACTTCATGCAATTCTGCTGTATAGATTTTGCAACAAAGCGCTCACAAATTTCATTATGGACACCCGATATCTAACACTTTATGAAGAATTTACAACTTTATTCCTTAGACCTGGAAGCAATCTTAAATCCAAATTCTTAATCTAACTTATGAGATTAATAAAAAAGACTTATATAACTGAAGTCAGAGTTCCTTATACAAGTCATTCTCGAGCCACAATACGTCGATATAGCTTCATTGCTATTTCCTTCCACATTTCCGGGTGGATTCTAAGATAAATATTAATTTCAAGCCGATGACTTCTTATTTGCAATTTACTTTCTACTCGTCCGAGATTTTCTGATTAACTTCATCCCCCCCCCATGTCAGGGTTTAAATAGCATTTACATTTGCATAAAATCAAGTCATCTCTACGGAAAATAGTTTTTAAACTAAAACTACAGTTAAAGAATAGTTTCCCCAAGAGGATAAATTGCGGTACCGTGAACAGAACCCGTCACAACTTTGTGACCGAGTTCAAAATTATGAGTTCCGTTGCCAATAGCCCTCATGCTGCTTTAAGGCGGGATGTTGATGTAACTCTCACTCAAAGATTTCTTTAGCTTATTATCATACGAATAATTATTAAAGGTTATTGATGGGGAACTTTATGCTTTAAATAATACGAAGAATTCCTTGATTTATCCATAAAGTTCCGTTTTGTTTATACCTTCCTAACTATTGAATATGTTCTCGAAATTTAAAATATATTTAATTCATTTTATTTAATACAATTTTTTAAGAGTTACAGCTATAGTCCTAAATGAAACATCAAACATACTTTTTTTCTAGAAATTTAAGTCATAAAGTGGAAAAATGTAAAAAAAAAAGTTTGCCAATTTAGATGGCATTAAAACATTTATTAATTTTGCTATCATACATATTTAAAGACCATATTTTTGTTTTCACTTTAACCGACATAATCCCTGTTTTACATCATCGCAGTGAAAATTAAAATCCGGAATATGTAAAAAAAAGGCAATATTCGCTATTTTTAAAAATATATTTTTCAGAATATCTTAAGTATTAAAATAGAAACGCATAAATATTGACTACCTACGAAATTTCCTGAATTTTTAATGAAAAAAAACTTTTAAATGTTTGTTTACTTAAGGTATCCGACTACGTTCGGAACCGTGATTTTGCAATAGAGTATAAATGGATAACACTTATGCTATTTAGTGTCACTTATATTAGAAAACGTATATAAAACTGTTTTAAGAATATTATTACAGTTAAAAAATGTTATTTAAGTACAATATTTTGACAAAAAATGAACATAGAATGACTCATTTTCAAAACCTTCTTTTATGAAAATGCTTTTATTATAATAATATTTTGCTTGTGTATAGATCAGACCTCTGTACAGAGGCTTAACTATATAACTTAGAAATATATAACTTAGATGTACATTTATCCATATTTTACTGCAACAGAAGAGAGAAATTTTAAGAAAAATACGCCGATAAAATTATTTCAATTCGTGTAATTCTGAAAATGTTGTGATTTTTTCAAAAATCGTAGTGCAGACTCTCTGGAGGAGTCTTTACTTTATATAAGCACACACACACCACACACACAATATTATTCTTATAGAAGCATTTTTTATAAAAGGAGAACGTTTTGAAAAAAGATTATTCTTAGTTAATTTTTTGCCAAAATATTGTATTTAAATCATTATTTTTTGTCATAATGTCCTTCAAACAATTTTATGCATGTATCCTAATCTAAGTGACACTAAATATCATGAAAATTATCCATTCATGCGCTTTTTAAAATCCCGATACCTTAAGCATTCCTTAGCTCAGTGCTTCTCAAACTTTCAATACTGGCGACCCACTTTTCAATAATAATTTTTATTGCGGCCCCCTTATACAATAATAACGTATTGAATGCAATAATAATGCACTTTGACGCTAAAGTTACAAAACGATCTTAATTATAAACCGTACAAATTAACAAGATAAATATATTAAATTTTATATATGTAGCTTTTAAGTAATATATATTTTTATTTTTCGTTCTCGAATTTTTAAATTGGAACAGATTACAAAATGCAGTGGCTGCTTTCAAGACAAAATATAGATGTCAGCCAAATATAGAAAATGTACTCGGTGTCAATTTCTTATCGTAGATCTTCCTTTGAAAAACTTTCCTCCGCAAGACAAGCCCATGGAAATCGCTAATACTTATTAAACTTGCTCTTAATTTAGTATTAATAAATTAGTTATAAAATACCTTGTGCAGCACTGTCACATTAAAATTATATTGTCTGAAGTACCCGTTCTTCGAACGAGTTCATTTTTTAAAAAAAGACTAAAACATTCTTGATAAATAGCTGAATTGTCAAAAGAATAAACCCAAATGCGCAACAATGTTTACGAAAATTTTAAATGATATTTTAAAATGAATGCTCATATTATAATAAGTTTTAAGCGAACTGTAATTTTAAGCCTCACAGAATGAGCATTTAGAATTAATGTTAAAAATGAAAAACAATATAAAATTCCAATGAAGAATAATAGTGTTATTTTTAATATTTAATGTGCGAGAAGACTTCAAAATATTTTATCCCGGGGGCAGACACACATTCGATACTAGCGTTAATGGTCATGCGGGGTGATTGAGTCATCCCAATCCTTTTTTTTATAATTATTTAATGGTACACGATACAAATCGTGATTCCAGTGAATAATTTAATTAAGAGAAAGTTAACTTACCTACTTTCAAGAACTTTTCAATTTTTCTTTGGTAACAAATAAACAGTTTCGCCAGAATTAACGATTTCGTGATCTGTGTGTCCCGCGTGACCACTTCCGGGTTAAAAGTGTATTCATTATGATAATATGTATATTACTACTAAAAAAATTTGTGTAAAACGTTTTTCATTATTCTTAATATGTTTGAAAATACTCATAAAAATAAGTCTTGGCCAAATAATACTTCAAAGTGCTCTCCATGGTTTTCCAAATATCATAAAACTCTTTTGCATGGAAAAAAGCGCAACAGAGAAATACATTACTTACAACTTCCCTAAATGAGAAACAAACACGTAAGAGAGGGGTCATAACTAACCGTACCAATAACTTAGAAGGTCAAACAGATTATCAGAAAAAACAGATTACAGCTATAATGTGCTGTATTTCAAAAATAATCACAGTGATGAATTTCTTATGTTCATAAGTTTTTTTCGATTCTGGGTCTGGGATTTGCTTTTTCTCTGAAAGAGTAGTATTTTAAATTTAAAAAGAAAACATAATAAAAAAACCTCATCAGGGGTTTTACAGCAAATAAAATAAAAGTTTTTTTTTGGGTTTATAGAATAAAAATAGCTAATTGGGTTTTGAAGAATTTTTTTTTTTTTGAGACAATAAATATCCCCTATAAAAATAGGAAAATGCTTTTTTTTACTATGTCTGTATTTGTTTTAATTCCTTCCAGTAAATTATTTTTTTTTTAATCTTTTATTTTCGATATGCTCGCGCCCCCCTCGTAAGGGTATCGTGCCCCACAGTTTGAGAAACACTGCCTTAGCTTCATTATTTTTGCGATACTTACTAAACAAACATTATCAGAAGGAAAATGTTATGTAAAAATAACAAATTTAAAAAAAAAATTAAATTTCTATACAAGTCAAAATAAACTATATCCATATATTCAATAAATGGAATGCATAATTTAAAACATTAAATTCAGAATCATGTTTCATGTCTCTGTGCTTCTTACAAAATTACTTAAAAAACATCTTTAAAGAATGTATAATCATATATTTAAATAGGTAAATAAAAATAAAAAGCCATTATATATAATAACATGAATTGCTGAAGAGTCTTTTATTTTTTAAAACTATATTATTAAATATAGATACTATAAAGAGCCACTTTGTTTGTTAAATTTAATTGAAACCCTCTTAACAAAAGGGAAGAAAACCCTTTTTTTAAAAAAAAATGAACTGTTTTTCTGTTAAATATACGTTAGATATATTCAAAATAGTTATATGACATTATTCTGAAAACATTATACTATGTGTAAAACATAAGTTTTCCTATACAGTGAAACTTAGTGTTCAACTATCGTAAAAGTTCATTGGCAATAACAATAACCAGCAATTGATCTCAGGGGTGTTATTTTTGCCATGAAGGCTGAAAATATAAACAATTTTCCAGTAAGTATGATTCTTTGAAATTAAAATAAAAGAATTCGAATCTTTTACACATTATGTATAAAAGAAAAAGGTTTCAAAAAAGTACAGAATGTTTAAAATATAAACATAATATTAAAACGTATAAGCATATTTAAATACAAAGCATTTCTGTGATAAACATTAAGTAATTCTTACGTTGCGCATTCTATTTTCTAAAACTCACAGTAGTCTCTAATACATAAAACTTAAAAGAATTATAAAATGCATCATACTTTTTATAACCCCTAACTAATTGTAGTATATATCTTTTGTATTTCAAAATATTTTTAAAAAATTTAAATTTTAAAAGAAAAATTTTTAAGAAGTAATTTTTTTATTTTTTAAAAAATATTATTTATAATTCTATTTATATAAAAATATCTACAGTATATTACGGATACATTTAGCTTTATAAATCAACTTATTGCGCTGGCTATTGTTTAGAATATATCAACTCTACTGTTTTAGAATATATCATACTACAGTTTATTCTAAAGAATATTAGAATATATCAACAACTGTTTTAGAATATATCATGCGAAACAAACTTAATTACTATTTCTTACAGAAATGTTTCTTTTTTTTCATTTGCTTAGAATTTTTTTAAAAATTCTAATTATAATTTAAACTTTTTTTCACTTTTTGGGCCTACAAATTTGTCACCGATTTCCTTTTAAAATTGTTTAATAACTCCCTTTTTTTGGCAGCTTTATAACGCAAAAGATATTTAAAAGTCTTTAAAATTTTTAGAGTTGTACTCAGGAAGTCATATATATTTATTTTATTTCAAACTTTGTTGTGACGATGTTTGATTGGACTATATTATATGCATAATTGTAAAAGCGGAAACTGCTACACTTAAAAAAAATCTATATTTTCAATATTTATGGTTTTCAATTCCTACTATTAGCTCTCTCTAATATATATATATATATATATATATATATATATAAACATATCTCGGTGGAATTTTCAATCGTTAATAAAATACATTTTAAAGCACTCAATTGAGCTGAAATGTTATATACATGATTATTTTGGATGACAGTTCAATGATTTAATTATAATTAATAAAAATTAATTGATTAAAACGTTATTTAAAGAATTACAAATAAAACCACGTTGGCATCATTTTTGGAGACTAAACGACCCTTTTGACGACTTGTGTCGAAACTTGAGAAATTTTTTTCTCACGTTTGAAAGAATTCAATTGAACTGAAATTTTCTGTACACGATTGTTTTGAATGACAATACGATACTTTAACGATAATTAATAAAAGTTAATTGCCAGTTATATTGTGATTCTGCCATATGTATATTCATATTTATATTAATTGTAACTATTTAATAAAAAGTAGCTAAAATAAAACTTTTTTTGTTGATCTAAGTAGGAATTGATTTAATTTTTTTTATATTCCTTGTTTTTTATCTTGTTTAAATCGGTCACTTTATCTGGCAATCATGTGATTCCGTGCGCAGATATTTTCCACCTGGAGGACATATCACTATGTTGCCATAGCAACCACAAGGAGCCGTGACATGCTTATTAGGGTGAATCAAGCTGATAGAAATAGCCTTTAGATTAAAATTGTTGTGTTTTTATTTTTCATATTTTTATTAATAAATAAATACATCGAAAGTTAGCTGGATATTCATGTTCTAAGCACTATTTAAAGAGTTGTTTGTAGTTATTGAGATTTTTTGTACGATTATAGCATAACTAGAGCATTATTTCTTTGTAGGTAATATAATATATATTAATTTCATAAAAGCTATGATTACAGCAGACGATTTGTGAATAAAACATCATTTTGTGATTTTAAATTAATCTATAATTATATTTTTGCAAGAAATAAAAAGATCTGTATCATTAGGATTAGGACTAATCTAGCATCACATGATACGAAACAAACCACTAATTAAAGAAAAAGGGTTCAGTATTTTATTATAACGAAACAGCGATAATTGACTTCCCATTGCAAAATTTGTCGTCATTAAAATTTTGGGCCCGAATAGATTCTCAAAAAACTTCCTTTAAAAAATAATTTTTTAAAAATAAATAAGGAAATTCCAAAACCGCAAAAATAAATTTTCCCTATATATATATATATATATATATATATATAAAATTTTCCAAAAACATATCTTTTCAAATTTTCAATCGTTTCAAATACTTTTAAAAAACGTCAATTGAGCTGAAATTTCATAAAATTTTATTTTTTTGGGATGAAAAAAACGGTAATTTAATTAAAATTAATACAAATTAATTTAAATTTAAAAACAAATTATTCAAAAGAATTACGGGAACAGCCACATTGGCATCTTTTTTGGGCCCTTAGTGACTTTTTTGGCAACTTGTGTCACAACTTTAAAAAAGGTTTTTTTTTTTTAAAAGCTCTTATTTGAGTTTTGAAATTTTCTAAAACTGATTGTTTTGGGTGACAATACGAAAATTTTTTTAAATTAAAAATGTATTGACTAAAAAGTAATAAAGAATTACAGATAAAAGTCACCGTTGGTTTCAGTTGAAGCGACTTGGGTCAAAAATTTAAAAAAAAGATTTTGCTCATTTTAAGTATTCAGTTAAACCCTGAAATTTCATGTACACGATTTTTTTGGGATGGCAAATTATTTTTTTAAATGATAATTAAAAAAAATTTAAATTGCCACTTTATAATCCCGCACTCTGTCAGATGTATATACCTATTTATATTAATTGTAGTTAACAAAAAGGAACTAAAATAAAAATTTTCTTTGTTGTCCTAAGTAGGAATTGATATAAATTTTTTTTTATTACTTGTTTATATGTTATTATTTATAGGTCAATCAATTGTGAACAATATTTTTCAATTGAAAATCTGATTCATTTGTAACATAAATGGAAATTATGTGTCTGGAAAATTTTGGCATTTATTTTGAACCCCTTTTTTTTACAATTTTTCCCCCTCAGCCCTTACCTACTTGTTGAAAAAAGGGTGGAAAAAATTTCCCTCAAATCAAAGTGATACATTTTGATATGCGAGTGGTTTCTTTTACACTATAACTCTACAGTAGAATGCTACAATTTGATTACAACATGTTTCGCTACCTGCATTTTGTATTTAGAACAAAAATTAAAAGGGCCCCAATGTGCCAGAAAACCCCAAAAAAGGTTAACAACATGGTCGCGAATATTCGTAACAGTCTTGTGTATAAATTAAACTTTAACTTTAGTAGAAAACCACAATTCGCATCGCTTTCACTCCCAAGGTAGAATTGTTATTTTCTAAGAGCTGCATTCCAGTTTCAGTGTAAAATAATTAATTTAAGAAGGAAATGAAATATCTGAATTCTTAAGGCTAGATAATCTGAACTTTTTTTTAATTCATGGAGTTTTCATTGTCTGTTCTGAAATTGGGGTTTTTTTTTTTTAACTTATTTCATCGAAAAAAATTTTAAATTTCATCTAAATAACTTTTTATTTTGTATTTTTTTCCCCCTTTATGGTTTTAAAAAAATTAAAATTTTATTTTTTTTAATTCCTACTATTAGCTCTTTCTTTTATATATTTATTTCAATATTTATCTTGCCGTTTTCAAACGTTAAAAAATTTTCCTTTTCATCCAATTAAGTTCAAATACATTTTTTAAATTTTTAATAGCTGACACTTAATTTAACACATTTTTTTCCCAACTATTAATTAATTTAATTTAATTTTTTTAATTTCCGTTTTCGACGCCAACTGAGATTCTTTTTTCATTGTTTTGAACTGTTAAAAAAAATAAAAAATTGGCATCGAAAACCGATTTTTCAGCCAAACTAGTCAAACCGGGGTGTGCATTGTTACAACAATGCAGACCAACCGCCTATTTTTTTCAACCTATTATTAGTTCACCCCTTCATATATATGTATTTCTTTTTATATATATAATTTTGTGGACAATCCCCAGCCCTTCAATGTAGTAGGGGAAATTCCTACCCGGAAAATAACTCAACCCACTTCCCGCATATTTTACTTAGAATTTCGGCGGACTTACAAAAACGGGAAAGAAAACCCTGCCCCGACCCACCGGAAAAAGATTTAGTATTGGATAAAAAAAAGTCCTGCTTTTTTTTTTCCATGTTCACCAAAAATTAATTTTTCCTTTTTTTCTTAAAGGGCTGTAATTTAATTTCCCAATCTTTCAGATGTTTATGAAATATATTTAGCATTAACTTTTTGAGAGTTTTATTTATAAATACCATTACATGTGTGAATGATTGTTGTAGGAATTTCTGTTTCAATTTTTGATTTAAACATTACTTTTTTCTTTCACGTGCTTTTGAAATAATAAATAGTGCATCGAAATCCCCCAGCAACAATCTTAATTGACTTTTCATATTTTATACTTTCTTTTTTTTTTAATGAAGTTTAAAATCCCTTCCCGATGTTTAAAAAAATGCATTATTGTACAATAACGGTTTTCGGAGTATTAAATATTTAGTAAGTTACTAAGAATTTTATAGTAAATGTGAGAGTTACTAAGAATTCTACATTTTGGTATTAAAGCAAACACCAGTCCTTAAAATAATAATTAATAAAGAGACTGAAATCATACCTTCCTAGGTAAAAGTTTTACATATAAAATTAAAATTAAATAAAAAAAACTTAAAATAAATATACTAGTTTTCAAACAAAATAAAGTACAATTCAGATTTATTTTAAGTATTCGCAGATTCAATTTTCTCTAATTTAAATTATTGATTTAAATTAAAAATTAAAACCTAATTAAAAAAAAAAATATTAAATTTTTAAAAGGGAAAATTTATTTAAACAAGCATGTCGGTTTTTGATATTTTATACATCTGTCATAATAAATTTAAAATTACTTTTTAAAAAAAATTTAGTTAAATTGCAAAAACTGAAAAAGCTTAAATAAAATTTTTAACAAGTAGAAAATGAATTATGTGCTCCCCTTTACACATTTATTCTACTGAAATTTAAATATTATTATTTTATTTTATTTTTATTATCTTCTCTTGTAATTTGAGTTATTAATGAATTTGAAATAATTCATTTAGAATTTGTTCGCTTTAACATAATATTGTACTTTTTTATATATATAAATGCTGCAAAATGTTTTAATTTATTTGTAGTAATCATATATTTACATTTTGCTATTACTTCTGCCTATCTCCATTATGGGCTCAATAACAGGCGATTAAGGAAACATAGCCCTTCTTTTACAGGTGATATGGGCCTGTCTTTTGGTAATGTTGAAGGTCACTCCTCAAAGCCCTTATCCCATTTTAAGTTCGACTCTGATCGAACACATTTTCAGACTGAGCTATTGACCAGAGTGTGTAAAAGGCCTGATACACCAGAATTTACTAGACAGATTGCTCTAGAGACAATTCATTGCATCCCTCATTCAGCAATATAAAATCTATACTGATGGCAGTACAGGGTAGGTGGTATTTCTGAAGTGGCATGCATATTCAGACACCTGATGGTATATTTGACATCAAGATTAGGAATATTAACTACTGATCTGTTTTTAGGTCTGAACTTATTGCAATTTATTCACGCTGCTTCTGACCTTGTCTTCAGGGACTTTTAGATTTTAACTGGCAGTCTTGTTTCTAAAAAGCACCTTTCTCGTTGGACAACTGTTGGGGGATATGACAAGCCTAAATATTCTGGATCTTGTGGTTTGACTTTCTTTCTTCTAGACACTCTATATACTTTCAATGGATCCCCATATTTGATTGAATGATAACGAGATAGCCGATAGTTTGGCCAAGTCTGCCACTGCTGACACCTTGCGGGATGGCACTTGTGTAACTTTTGTCGAACTCTCCTCTGTTAAAAAGATAGCATTAAATACACTTAGGAGAATACCCCCTGCCTTCCCTTGGTATTTGGGGAAAAAGCCTCGTTGTTGTCACCAACTTAATATCCCTAGGGATCAGCAGACGGCTCTATGACGCTTTTTTTTTTATTGGCCACATCAAATCTCTTACTTTCGGACAAGACCGGAAAGTCTTTCCAGAGTATAATAGGTGCTTTGCTGATCAGGTCTCCCCCGGTTAATTTTCTTCATTATATTCATATTATATATTCTATATTCTTCATTCATATTCTATAGACGAGTTCTTAGAAAATCCTAGTTTATTTTTGGATTTTTTGGTGATTTCTCGTTTTATGGAGATGGTGTAGCTTAGCTATATATATATATATAATATATATATATATACACCACATCTGGGATAAGAAACAACACCACATTTTGCAATTAAAAGTCTTACTAGCTGGTGGTTGTTTTATTTTATCAAGTTCTTTATCCGTTTATAAGCAGGAAATAGGTGGAAACATTTTTGTTAATATCTCATCGTATACTGCAATTTAAAGACTGAAATACATCACTAATTTCTTTGGAGAAAACTATATTTCTTACATTTTATCTTTCTTATTTTCATTGATAAATCAATTTAAACACCTATTCAATGTCCGATACATATATTTACTTAGTAAAATATAAATATTTTAATAATTTTATTTGAAAAATGATTAAATTCAGATTATAAAGTCGTTTGAATCTTTCACTTTAAGAAAAGAAGAAATATAATTTTTAAAGTATTGTTATTCAATTAAATTAATCTAAATATATGGAAGCCCAACTGTCATCAAAAATATTAACGTTAGTTTCAAGTCATTAAAAATTTTCTCACATTCCGAAAACATGATTTTAATTCTTAAAAATATATTTTATAATTCTAATATTAATTTATAGCTTTTTCTTTTAGTAATAAAAATGATTTACTGATGTTAAAAAATTTCCAAAAAATTTTTTTAAGTATTAAATATAATTTTAATTTTTTAAAAATTAACATATTAACTTTTTTTCAAATAAAGTTATAAAGAAAAGTAGACAGAAAACAATTTATTGTTTTAAAGATTTTTTTTTTAGCAAATGTTTGTGATATATTATTTTAAAAAACAAAAAAATTACAATTTTTATTATAAATTAAATAAAAAAATATAATAATAAATCACTGCCACATCTTTATACACTCATGGACAAAAAAATTAAAGCACCAAAAAGTGTGAAAAGGAAACAAATTTTTTACATACGTAATGACTACTTTCATATAAGTAAAAGATTAAAAATAAAAAAAAAAATTATCATTTACAAGGAAAAAAACGGAGGATTTAATACTCTTTTGGAAACCCCCCTCTAGCTGAAGGTCGATGGGGCACAGGCATACAAGTTCTGTATGATGTTTTGGACATTTAGTACCATATTTGCTGTAACCTTAAATCTAGTCCCTTCGCTGTGGGATGCCCTCCTCCCGATCCCAGATATGCTCGATTGGGAAAAACTGGTGATCAACCCAAAGAAGGTTAGTAAAGTGCGGAGACAGCTTTGATACCCGCGTTTGAGGCCCAGCATTGTCTTCGGAAAAGGGGCTGGGGGGTGTTGCGAGTGGGAACAATGTTTGGGATATGGACATCCCCTGGGCCATGGTGGACCCAAAACTAGGGGGAACCGTGTTTTAAAAATGCACCCCCAACCTGCTGTGGAAGCGGTGTGTCACTGTAAAGAAAAGGCAGGATCGAGGCGTTCACCACGGGGCTCCACAGACGAACACGGTTGTCATCATTACTGAGATTGAATATGAACTGGTTCCATTCCGCTGCAGTCCAGTTTCCTCGTGCGCGGCACCACTCCAAGCGGAGGCGTCGATGGGTGGGCGTCAAGGGAAGCACATGTAATGGTCGCCGCGATCCCAAATGTCCTTTAGCCAGGTGCCTTTGTATGTTTCGGGAAGACGCAGGGACCCCTAGTAAAAAAGCTGCCTGTGCCTGGATGACGGCCAATGAAGCAGTTGGCTGTATACGTCCATTTCTTACGATGTAGTTGTCTCTCGCGACTGGCGTTGGGGGGTCCCAGCCTGGTTTTCGTGTAAAGCATCTCGGATCCCTGGTCCCAAAACCCCCTCACAACACAATTAAAGCGTCCTAATCGACGAGCTACTCCTGCTGATCATCCAGCCCATCATGCCCATGTTCTCCGCCTCAAAACGTGACAGCTGCTCTATTGCTGCAAAAACTGCGTAATGGCATATCTACTTCGCTCTTCCGTAAATGATTCAGCA
>BMAV01020078.1:0-44797 GCA_019973955.1 Trichonephila inaurata madagascariensis
ATTAAAGCTTAAAATGCAGAAATTGGTACACTTTTTTTTTTTTTATAACACAAGTAATATAAAAAAAAAAAAAATTAAGTCAATTCCTACTTAGATCAACAAAATTTTTTTTTTATTTTAGCTACTTTTTATTAAATAGTTACAATTAATATAAATATGTATATACATAGGACAGAATCACAACATTATGTGGTAATTAATATTTATTAATTATCATTCAAGTATCGTATTGTCATCCAAAACAATCGTGTATATAAAATTTCATTTCAACTGAAGGCTTTAAAACGTCAGAGAAAAACCTTTTCAAGTTCTGACACAAGTCGCCAAAAATGATGCCAAAGTGGCCGTATTTGTAATTCTTTAAATAATTAGTTTTAATGAATTAATTTTTATTAATTATAATTAAATTATACTGTATTGTCATCCCAAATAATCATGTGTATAAAATTTCAGCTGAATGGATTACTTTAAAATGTATTTTATTAACGATTGATAATTCCACCAAGATAAATAAATAAATATATAGAGAGTGTGAGCTATTAGTAGGAATTGAAAAAGAAAGGTTTAACGAGGAGGTTAGTTATGATGGACGTCACTTTGTGAAATTTTTTTCACACTAAATTTCTCATTGAATTTACAACTTTTAAGTAACTTAAAAATTGTGTTTTCAAGATAAATTGCGAAAAAGCATAAGATTAAATCTCGTCACGCTTTCGTTATACCTTTAAAATTCTATTACGTATAGAAAATAAAAGCTATTTCGATAACGTTTTCGAAGAAAATATATAAAATCTCAAAACTGAAAGGATATATTTGACAGGATTAAATGAAAAAAAAAATCCTATTGTGTATAAGAACTGACTTCTTTGTACCTCCTACTGGAATCATTTTAGAACGTATTAAGTAACGATTTATTGACACCAGATGCGCCATTTTTTTCTCCACTAAGCCTAACTGTTAACTTCGATTTCTTTTTACAACGGGATCAATTGCTGGGTCGCTAATGGCCTTCATCCATCAACCTTCTGGTTTCATTCGCCATTTTTATTTGCGAGAAAAAAAAAGGATAACACGAGGTGTAGTTATGGAACTATTTTTTTTTAATTATTAGAATATGTTTTGAAAAATAAAGAAAAAACTTTTTAACGTTAAATGATTAATCCATTTTCATTAACAGCATATGATATGGAACCAATATTCATTTCTAAGGTATAATTAGTTGCACTTCGAGGGAAATCGACTACTAGTTTGTTCCAATCATAAATTTATTTTTTTCTACTTATATATATTTGTTATCCGAATTCTTTTTTGAGAAAAGAAAGGCCAAGAAAATATAAGTACAAGCCACTTATATATGTTTACATTTGGTTTACTTTATTTTATTTTCAGTATTCATCCATGTGAAACATTTTTGCGTTTTGCACTTCATATAATACTTATAATTATATAATTCTCAAAAAATTGTTAACTATGTTAATATTGAAAAGGAACTTTTTAATTTATCGGAAATAATAAACATGCATTCTCAAGTTAGATTCAAAATCAAAACTTGATTGTCGGTAGAACATAAAGAATACAAACACATCCGAACATATTAATTTGATAACATAATTAACATAATATTTGTTTTAACACCTTAAGTACCACTGGCGTATATATCGGTCTTGCTCACCGGTGCATTTTTGCCCGGACGTATATATCCGTCCTACCGTAAGTACGATTCTTTTCTTTGCATTGCCTTCAGTAAAACTATTCCGAAGTCTTTGGAATGCAATAAAATGACCTTTGAAGTGTTTTCGAAGAATTTATTTATTTTAGAGAACAAATTTCTTATTTCTGCCTTTGCTTTTTCCTCCAAATACATGCATACGCGCATTTATAAAAAAACGGTGACACTAGGGAGTGAATCGCGTAACTTTTAATCAGCAGTTTAGGGGTTAAGTCACTTTTAATAATTCATATATGAGAGGTATTTTGAATATTAATTATTTTTAAATGTAATTGAGATAATAACTAAATTTTTATTTGATTTACCGTACATTTTCGCACACTACGTTACACATTGGATGTAAAACGATAGCTTTAAAAATAAAAACAAAAAAGATGAATATTAAAAAAGTAGATATCTATGTATATCAAAATATTGTTTATTTTTTGAAAAATGATATACTGTATGAACTTTTATTAATGGATAGCACGAAAAATTCGTCATATCATCAGACACAGCACCAAGTTCTGTTCCATCTTTTTACTATCTCTGGTACTTTGATCCATAAATAATCATATTCTATTTCATTTAGATTGTTAGCAGCCGTATCAATGATACGGGGCCTCCGAACTACAGGAGCCCCAATATGTGTAACTATAGTCCCATTAACAGGGTTTTCTTACCTGAAAAAGGGCCCCGAAGGAATTTTGATACAGGACCCACTCAGAACTAGCCACGCCAGTGATTGTTAGATATACTTTATTTTTTTAAATGACTTTTTAAGTATTTCAAGTTTTATCACGTTCCTTGCTTTCATTATCCACTCAGACTATTTCTAGATTTAAAAAAAAAAGAGCATTGCACATGTGTACATTACAGGTTTCGTAGTAAAAAATGATGCACTTTATTCGGCAATTATACCTAAAAATTAGAATTTTCAATTTGAAAGTACCGGTGAGCGTAATAAACCGGAATACATGGTGTATTATTAAATCTTCTTTACCTAATCAACCATGTAAAGATTAAACATTTCTTCATCTTTTGAAGGCCACCATTATAGAACTCCAAAGATAGCGTTGAAAACTATTATTCCACCTCTTATATCCAACCTCCAGACTTGTGATGGTTCTTTGAGTTCTGGGAATTAGAAAAAGTTGCTTCGGGTGAAATCAGGAGAATAAGGATGTAGATTGGAGTGGATGTAGCAAATTTTTCGACCTGCATCACTTTTATGCCTCAATTGCAACTCAATTTGAGTGAATAGGTGCGTTTTTAGCCTTTGGTGATCATACCACACCGTTAATTAATCACATCATCCCGTAATTTATTCAGCAAAGTGCAGTAATAGGCATTAGTGGTAATCCAACCCTTCTACTGATTAGTCTGTTATGATGACTTCACAACAGTCTCAAAAAATAGATTTTTCTCTGCACTTGAGGCTTCTTGAGGTGGAGGAGAGTCGTTGTTATTCTTCTCTTTGTTTATCTCTTGGGTTTCTATGTCATATTAATAAGTCTGAAATGTATCTGTAATTGCCAAAAAATATTCTCTTTGAACTGTTAAAAAGGATCCAGTACTTCCCTTGACAGGATGCGTCCTGTTTGTTTCTGAAAGGAAGTAATCGTAGAATCCAGCGTGTTGACACCTTTGACATAAATAATCTTCGGCACACCACCGTTTTAGATTGATCTCATTCACTGTTGTTTGAATGGGTGCTGTTCGGTTTTATAGGGTGGTGTCCTCCACTTTCTGCGTTACGGTAGCACCGTCCGTGAGGGATGACCTTCAAGATCTTGGACCATTGTGGTTAGAAACTTCGTTTCCACCTTCAACGTTATATGAAGGGCTATCTGTTTCATAAACAGACATAATTTTTCATCGTGGATTTTAAAAAAACCCAAAATTTTTCCCCCAAATTAATTGGCCCAACTTTTTAAACAAATTTTACCGCCCCCCCCCAAAAAAATGTTTAAAAAAAATAAAAATTTAATTTTTAACTAAATTAAATGCCCAACAAAAGATAATTTTCGATGGGGTTTTAAAATTTTTTTTTTCCCCTTTTTAAAAAAAGTTTTAAAAAAAGTTTTTTAAGAAAACGTTGTTGTGTGAGTTTTGGGAAAAAAAGGTTGTTGTACGGGAAAAGAATTTGGGAAAAATTTTTAAAAGGGGGAACTTTTTAGTAATAATTTTTATCATAATGGATTTTATTTTTTTTTTAAAATTTATATTTTTTATTTTTTTAAAAAAAATTTTTAAAAAACAATTTTTTTGATAATTAGCCTTAGGTACGCCCCATATTTAAAAAATACCCAAATATGGGGGTTTTTTTCTTTTACTGGGTTTTTTTCCCCCCTTTAAACCCCAAGTCCATTAAATCTGTTTTTAAAAAAAAAAATTAAATTTCAACAGTTTTAAATTAAAAAAATCCCTTTAAATTTTTAAATTTACGCTCCCACATAACAGTTAATTATTTTAAACTTTTTTAACTTTGGCAAATTTTAAAATAATTTTAACCCCCCCCTTTTTCCAAATAAGTAATAAATTTTTTAATAAAAGGGAAAAAAAGATTCTTTTTAAAAACAAAATTTTAAAATTTAAATTTTTTTTATAATTTTGGGTTTTTATTATTTTTTTATAATAAATAATTTAATTCCCCAACTAGTATGTTTTTAAACCAGTTATTAACTTAGTATTGATAAATTAATTATTAAATACATTATTTATAAGTAAATATATTATATCAATATAAATATGTCAGAATGTAATTTGTTTTACTTCTTTTCAGTAAATTGATAATTTTTTAAATAATCGTCTATTTTCGACTTTTGATGTGCTCGCGGCCTACGGCGAGTTGTTACGCCCTCCCAGGAGTGCTCCCACAGTTTGAGAAACGTTGAGCTAAGTGGTAATTTTTTTGATTTTTTTCTTCCTATTTAATTCTTTTGAGTGCATTTTATGCAATGAAATTAAAAACCTTTATCTAAATTTGAGGAAAATTTTCTTAAAAAAAACCATAGGATGCCCAGGGAAATTCATGGTGGCATATCGAAGGGAGACATAATATTCTAATTTCCTTCGAATCCATGTAAATTAGGTTGGCAGTACAATAAGATCTTCAACAACTTTGTTTTAGAAATGTCATTTTTCATGAAACACTTGTCGCAGCCTTAAGGTCGCAGGTGTTGTTTGGTACTCCGAGTTAGCAGACATTGTTATAAAAATAATCACTTTTATTTCAGTTTAATCAATTTTCAATTAATTAAGGGTTATAAACGAGGAGGCAATTTAATTTATATCACTATCTCGTTAATTCCTTTTTAAGATAAATTAATTAAACCACTTATCCCACCCAAAATTTCGTTTCTATAGAAGGGAGGCCACTCCTGTCTTCGATCTTACCCTGGCGTGATTGCACTAAAACTCAACTATCTTCTTTCTCCTACACCCAAGGGGAAATTTCTGAAAGGGGCAATTTTCTGATAATAGCGTAATGACTAACACAAACACACACATTGCCAGTGTTTAAATAGCACTAAACTTAGCATAAAATCAAGTTCTCTCTACCGAAGGCGGTCTTAAACTCAAACAACAGTTAAGCATTTCTCCAAAAGGATTAATGAAAGGACGAGGATAGGACCCTTCACACACTTTAAAATTTACTAAACCCAAACAATAGGTCTAACAACAAGTTCTTTAATGCTCACTTTTTGAATATTGTAATATTCACCCTTATTTTACTTTCCCGCGGAGTAAATTATAATAATCATGGATATGCGTTAGATATCTTTATGCGCGTTTATGGTATCTTCTAACTTATAACCCTCACTTACTAGTTCCCAGCCATTCAAAGCAGATCATTCATCATCCAGTAGCATTGATTAGTATAACGAAGTTGACAATTCAAAGCGAGGCGACGAATATCATTTTTCATAATTCCTCCGCCAAAAGGCACCGTCCCATTATGCGAGGATTACAGCCTGACTTTGATGGCGACGAGCTGAATTCCGCTTTTGAGAAAGATAGATGGTTTCATTTAAGCATCGGGGAAACGGATCTAGGATGATAGAGTCAGATTTCACTGAAGCAAAAAAATAACTTCTGAATAATTACAGTTGTTTATAAATTACAAGTTGTGAGATGATCCTCACTGGTAGTTATGTGAATTCTCGACACAGATCGGCAAAACTTTTTCAGTTTGCGGTACAATTAGTTGAGAAAATAAGATCAGTATATCGTGGATTTTAAAGTGTCATTACAAAATTTGCGATGGTTTCTGTTGTACTTTTCTCAATTATCTTCTTCTTACAGACATATCTTTATGAGAAGAAAATTGTTAAGTAAGATTGGGTTCATGGCTGAATTAAACGCCCTGTTTTGTAATGGGCTTCTACATAAATATGAACAAATTGATGATATGCCAAATGAGCGAAATAATTTTCATCGTGAAATTCGCTTATGGGGTCTCAGATGTGTTAAATTTTTCTAGAGGTCTAAAAATATAAACAATTTTCAAACAGGTATAATTCTTTTAAATTTAAATTAAATGATTCGAATCTTTTACATATTATTTATAAAAGAATGGGGCTTCAGAAAAGTATAAAATGTTTAAAATATAATAATAATTTTAAAAATCATAAGCATATGAAAATTCTATGATAAGTATTAAGTATTTTTTGCGTTGCGCATGCTATTTTCTAAAATAGTAGTCTCTGATGTATAAAACTTTATGGAATTATAAAATGCATCATACTCTTTAATCCCTACCTAATTTTAGTACTATATATCTTTCGTATTTCAAAATATTTGTAAAACATTGCAATTTTTTAAATATTTTTAAAAAATGTATTTTTTTTATTTATTAAAATATGTAAGTTATTATTCTATTTATATAAAAATAGCTACAGTGTAATGAGATAACATTTAACTTTATAAATCAACTTATAGCTAGTAATTAAAGCTAATATTTTAGAAAATAGCATGTGCGCGACGTAAACTTAAAAAAATAATTCTTATAGAAAAGTTTCTTATTTTCATATGCTTATAATATTTAAAATTATGATTATATTTTTAAACATTTTATACTTTCTGAAGCCCCATTCCTTTATAAATAATGTGTAAAAGATTCGAATTATTTAATTTAAATTTAAAAGAATTATACCTGTTTGAAAATTGTTTATATTTTCAGACCTCTAGAGAAATTTAACACCCCTGAGACCCCTTATGTAAATTTTTAAGAATGCCGTAAAACCTAACGTATAACGCGTATCTTTACTTTCAAGCTGAAATTTCTGATTTATCTGGTATAAAGTGCACCTCTATATTTACAAGAGAACCTGAAATGTACGTGCGTAATGATGTTTTGTTTTGAAGCTAATTTATTCGAAATATTATTGCAAGCTTTAGATGTGTTGTATACTTCTAGAACTACCCTTTAAGTTCTAAGGAATGTTATTTCTTTTAAATAAACAACATTTCAATATTAGTCGAAGTCTAATTTCTTCCTATGCTCATAATTTTTTATTTTTATTTTTAAAACTCTCGATTTTACATTCGGCGCATATAACCACGCACCGATAAATTTCGATCTTATTTTTTTAGTTCTTATATAAGTGCGCGTTATACACGCACTTTTAACACATATTCATTTGTATATACATTCTTCTTTCTTGGTTTCATTTTTATCTGTTCGACTGTATATTTAAAGTATCATTTTTGCTTTAAACCTCACATGACCACGATGATATGTGAAACATGAAAGACCATGTGGGGTAAATCAGTAAATTCATGCTTTAAAAAAACACGTATTTATTTACAATATGAAATAAAAAAATATTATACTTTAAAATTATTTAATCTACATATATAAAATGGATGTTTGTATATATGAATTGCTTCTTCACTCCAACACCGTTCAACCGATCACTATGAAAATTGGCATACATATGTATTTTTTATGGAGAAGGTTTTTGTGCTGTCCTCTTTGATTGCAGCTATCCACCAGGTGGCGCTATAGCATATAAACGTCTGCAAACCGTTCAATCAATGCCAACTTACCAACAGGGTTGCCAAAAATGATGCCAACTTTGCTCTATCGCCAACATTTTGCTATGCTTCCACTGAATTGGCATTATAATGTAAGGAACGGCGTTGCTGCAAATACTACAATTTTAAAATAAAATAAATACAACAGAAAGTAATATTAACGTATTACAATCCAGATATAAGTTATTTACACTATTTTAAGCGTTGATTACGCAAAATTTGTAACAATGTGTTACTTTTGCTGACAAGACATCAATTATGAGGTGCTTTCAAAAATCAACCCATAACAGAGTTACGAGGCGTTATAAATAAAAAAATCCTTTTTTACCAGTTTTTAGATCTACAGACTTAAAATTTAACTAATATGGGGTTTTTTTTGTTCAGCTAAGATATGCAAAAAGCTTTTTTTTTGTTTTTTGTTCACGTAAAATTAATTCGTTAAAACCTTCTTTATCCTTCATTCTATATTGTTTAATTTTTCAATTCACCCTTGCGAAGAACGGGTATTCTAGCTAGTAATAATAATAATAGCAAATAATACTAATAATTGTCCATAAAAAAAATGTAATGCAGTGGCACTAAACAGAATTAAAAAAAAAAAATAGAATTTGATCTATTTAGTCTTTTTGCTTTAATCGTTCTTTTATTCAAAATAATAAAATTTTCACTAGTACTCTGATTTTTTATGCTTAAATAAAACATTTTTTTAAGGGAATATATCTTCCTGATTAAGAGATGGAAGAAAAAACACTTTTTTTTTTGTATCTCTTATCAGACTAAAGACAAAATAAAACCTTAGTCAACCCTAACGTGGGCCTCTCCTTCTCGAGGCTTCCTTGACATTGTTTCAACATTTTCAAGTTCACCTGTAGCTAACCCTTTACCTTCGAAGGACGAATGTCCCCTACGTGTCCTTCAAAGGCTCTCAGGGAACCTTCGGGAGAGACTGGTTCTATAGTTGACCTTGAATTTCCTCTGATAGAGTAACCTGTTGTATACATAACTACGATCTTGATGCCAAAACGCAATGGGATTATTGTTCCGTCATAATGATTAAAATGGATGATCTATGCCACCGTATTGCGCCATGATAGGCTTTCTAGTGCTGCCATCTACTCATTTTAACTCCAATCATTTGTATTTTTTTTTCTCATTTCATTTTCATCAAGAAATAATATTATAAGGGACTCGCCCCCTGGTTTAAAAAGGTTTTTAATAGACTTTTTTGGGGATTTTTTAAAATAAGTTAAACCTCTTTTGGTTGGAAGTTTGGGTATAGAAATTACTTATATATGAAAGAAGTGATTTTAAACGTGACTTGCTTTTAAATAGGGGCTGTGTTATAAATGAAAAAATTTATCCTGGCTTTCATATGGTTTATAAAATCCTGTTTTGTTAATTCTCTGGATTTTTAAAGAGATAATTTAAAAATTATGTTTCACAAAATTTTTCAGAAAGGTTAAAACAAATATACGAATCTAAAATTTAACAGCATTTGTTAAATGGGTTTATTATTTACAATATGTACTTTTTGAAGAAAATTCTGCAAAAAAAAAATTACGTAAGTACTTTAAACGAAAGAAATCCCCGTGATATATTTAAATCGATGACAATTTATCTGTTTGGCAGAAAAAGGGCTCAGTTATATTTAAATGCTCACTGAATTTAGTCCATTGGAAAATCAAAATGCTGAAAAATTGGTAAAAGATGGGTGAAATTATACTTTAACCATTTCAAAAACGAACACATTCCATATGAAAATGTAATTATTCTTATTGAATTTACGTTGTGCTGCCTTGGAATTAATGCAGCAGTTGAAAGAGTTTTTTTTTCAGTTGGTAAAGATTCTTGTGAAGTGACTAGTGAGAAATCAAAATTGAATGTTAATATTTTAGCTACAGTGCTTACCGTAAAATTCAGTATGAAGGATATTTACCCGAACTTTCCGATATATTAGAAAATGATATGTTAACAAAAAAAAATCATTCAATGGAAAAAATACTTGTTTAGGATAATAATTAAAAAGAAAGTAAACGTAATTAGCGTATTTTTGTTTGAATTAATAAAACATTTCATATTCAAGTTGCCATTTTTTCTTAAATTTTTCCTCCTTCTTTTCATTGTAAAAAAAGGTCACCTTAATACATATGTACTGTAAAATCCGGCGTATAACACGTAGCGTCGTATAACGCGCACCTATACTTTCAATCTGCATTTTTTTTTTTTTTTATTTTTAGATACATTCGCCCCCTTAGGTACACGACCTGAAATGTACGTATTCAATGTTGCTGTATTTTGAAGTCCTTTATTCGAAGTATCCTCAGGCATTTGAAAGGTAGCATACTCTAGAACTACAACCCTTTCCATTAGGTATGTTTTTTCTTTATGTTAAATAAACAGTATTTCATACATATAAAAGTCTAACTTTTTTATATTGATGTTCTTTTTATATTTTTGAAGCCAGAATTTTTATACTCGACGTATAACGCGCACTCGTGCATTTAGATCTTATTTTTTGTGGTAAAAGTGCACGTTTTACGCAGGAATTTACGATATGTACCTAAATTCAGAATTTTGTTATCTCTTCAACCTAATTTCGATTTGAAACATTTATATAATATATAATATACATGAATGAGTACGACTCCATTATGTATATATTAATTTACAGAATGTTTTAAATTAAAACACACATTAAAACATTTGTCAGTATTTCTCTGATTAATAAACATGCGGTGTTTAAAATGTCATGCATTAGTTGACACGAATTTATCAAAATGTGGAATAGGCACTATACGGGACGAGATTTAGCTGCTCAATTTTGGGACTGAAAGGTCTGTGCCTTGCTGAGTTTTAAATACATGATCTGAAGAAGGAATTCCATTTCGGGCCAGTTATTCGGGGCTTTTCCTCCTGTCTTTGGTAGCCTCCACTGCAGGAGAAGGGGCCATTGCAAGTCCTCACAGTTACCGTGTTTTGAAATTGACGACGGTGCGCTATCATCTGAGCATCACATTTATAATTACAATCACTTGTTCAATTCTGAAAATAGCTGCTCGATGTATGAATGTTGAATCAAAATTCAGTTTCAAAATAAAATGGACATATCTTAATTCCAATAGACCAAGTATAATCTTATTCACAGTCTCAATTTCATTTTCATTCGAACGAGCATAGAAAAAAAATTGAACACCCTTCCAGACACGTTCCGGAATATCGATTGTAGCACGGATGCTTGGAAAAATGAATAGGAAGAGTGCCGGTGCAGCCAAAGCGACGTCAAAACGTGTATCAACGCATCCGTCAATAAGTGATGGAGGTCTTACAAACCACTTCCATCAACAATTTTTACATATGCTTAACGACGATATTTCCATATCGACCAGAACCATTAGTCGATGGTAACTCGTATCTAGCACCCATGGTGGGCGTTAACAAGACCGCCATTGACCCCACAGAATAGACTACTCCAATTGCAATAGAGCCAAATTGGAGCGACATGGAGGATGGAACGTTACAGGGTCGTGTTCTTAAATGAATCATTCTTCTGCTTTTAGAATGATAGTCATCTGGTGCGATGTGATACAGATGAGGTAACAAGTTCAATCCATATCTAATGCGTGGCAACGTGGCGTCAGGGTTGATTGCCGTTATATAGGATAGCAGTTCATGCCTGATCAGTAGCGCACACAGAAATTTTTCAAAGGGGGATCCGGGATTGAAAGTTCACCATTCTTGTATCATGCTATTTTTGATTTTGTCGATTTTCAGGAACAAAACAAAGTAAAAAAACTAATTATTGAATAAATAATTAGTATTAATTAATAACATTAATCATTAATAACAAATATTTAATTAAATTTTACGTACTATATACTTAAATTATAACCAATCGGAAAAATCAAGGTTTTGGGGGAGAGAACCCCAGGACCTCCCCCCTTGTGTGTGCCACTGTGCCTGATACGTATTTAGAACACTATGCTGACCCAAGGATACATGGGTGACGATTTGCACCTGGAGCACTTTCCTTTTTTGGAAGCCCAGAGCATTGTATCTGCAAGATATTGCTCGACCACACACTGCACATATTTACCAAAGCACCCTGCAAAATGTACAAATAATATCCAGAACTTCATTATCATTTAGGATGTGATTGGACGCTACTTCTTGCGTATCTTGCCATCAGCGCCTTCAGAAGACGAAAAGTGGTAAATTGGTTACATACCTCAAAATGCCATCCGTATTCTCATTGGTTCTGTAATTGGAAGTGTTGCTTTACAGATAGCTGTGTGGCCGTGGTAGCCTAGTGGTCAAGGTAACGGACTTCAGGATCGGTGTGTCTTGAGTTCGAGCCTAGTTGAAGACCTACAGTGCAAATGGGACCATTGCACGTTAAATATGTCGACACGTCCTCCCGTTGGTGTGGTATGGAAGTTAGGAGAGAGGGAGCCACACACACCCAGCTCAGGTGTCATCTTTGTTACTTGACCCTGGTTCAAAATGACGAGGCCCATTGCCAAAAGCCCTCGAGTATCTAAATAGTGCGACGTTAATATTCATTCAATCACGGATAGCCGTACGCAATGTTCCTACCGACTTACCTTTTCTAGTTTTGTGTTACGAGTATCATTTTAAAATAAATACTACTTATTGCTTTCTGGCTGTGTCTCTTAGTTCGTATTATATACAACCTAGTATATAATACGGTATTGATCAATATATTTCAAAAAGAACGTTTTTCTTAAAGTTTCATTTTTACTTAACTCGTACTCATAATATATATTTACAATGTATACACAATTTAAGCAATAAATACTTTAGATTTTTTTAAATAATAATTTCAAGTATTTTTAAACTGAATTATATATATACAATTTAGGTGTTTTTAGCTAGACTACTTGATTGCAAAACTGAGCTGCAATACTTTTAAGTTCTTCCCACTTGTTAGAAAAAAAAGAATAAATGAAATAAACTTTAAAGATTTATACTTCACAAATCACATAAAGTAGAAACGTTCTAAAAACTCATACTATATCTTTTTTAGCTCTTGAAAGCAATAAAATTCTTTTATTTTTTGCAAGATGTTCATCCAATCGACAGATGATTTCGAAAAGACAGAGCTACTAAAACTCTTTCAACCTATTGAACCGAAAAAAGTCTTGAAAACGTTAGGAGGTAAATTGCACCAGGTACAAAGAGTCGTATTTCAGTTATTAAACGTCTTAAAAGCAAAAAGTAATTCAAACTTCATATTATTTTCTTTTAAAGAATCTACAAAAACAATAGTTAAAAAAAGATTCTCTTTGTCGGTATTGTGTAAAATACATATTTTGAAGAATATAAATGTAAAATATTTAATGGGAGGATTATACATATATATATAAAATCAGTTTTTTTAAAAAATTTTATTAAACCTTCCGTTATAATTAATTAAAAACTTATGCTATGCAAAACCTCTTTTCAGTATTAGAAACCAGCTTGCAGAAATAAATTTATGCTAGTAAAATGAACATAAAACATTTGTAAAACTTGGGATTAAGTAGTTTGAAAATTCAGTAATTTTTTTTTCAAAGATCTATTTAACTTTTTTAGTTGAGTTCTGAAGATTAAAATTGTGAAAATGAAATCTGAACAAATGATTACGGCAAGTGAAATGTAATAATGGCACACAAATTTCTCTAGAATTTTTCCGAAAAAAGAAAAGAAAAATGCTTAAACATTTTTTTTAAAAAAAATTAGATATATATAGGGTTAAAAAGAAAGTGTTTGTAAATTAAATCGTCTTCCCTAGTTGGAAATCCAGTAAAGTTAAACAAAGATTTCAATACTTTAGAAAATGAAATTCAAAATGTCTAGAAAAGTAATTGAAAAGAAGATTTGGGGCTAAAACGCCAAGAAACCGTGTTTTAGAACGTTTTCTCATTACATTCACTGTTTGAAAGAATGAGAATAGTGAGATTTTTTTAGAAAAGAAAATATAAGTAATTGGCTTGAGTGTGAATGTTGAAATTTGTAAATTCCTTCGCCTAATTTTTCGAAAGTCTGAAAATTGACAGAAAGCAGTATTTGGAAATAAAAATTTGTAAGAGTTAGGAAAGGGAAAAAAAAGATCTCATATGACAAATAATGAGAAAAAATAAAATTTTGTTAAACAAAAGTGGCTCTGGTATCCGAGTGGTGATTGTCGTTGTTGGCATTATCGAGTCATTGTTTTGAATCCTGGTGCTGCTAAACAACTGTGTAGAGAGGTTGGTACACATTAAATGTCTTGAGGCTGAAAGTCTTAAAGTTGGCGTGATGTGAAAGTTTAAAATGGTGACTGCTGTATACCTCAGGTATTGTCCTCTACACTTGACCCAGGTTTAAATTTTGAATATCTATTGTGAATAGCCCGTGTGCTGTTTCAAAGGGCGGGCACAACATTAAAAAAAAAAATCAAATCTATTAACACACAACATTAACACATGGCATCTAATAACATTAGTCTAATACAGTACGATTCAACTGACAAAAATCAAAACCAATTTGTTTAGCTTTAATTATTCTTAATTTCCTTTTCTATTTTCTTCTTTTTTTCCTGTAACGTTCAAAGGGAACCATAAAAAGAAATATGTAGCGGTATTTTAATGCCATTTTTTCTATATCAGCATTAAAATGACTTAACACAATCTAGAGATGATTTTTTTTAACCCCTTTTAAAGTCGAGAATCATATACTGAATTTTCATAAGCAATTTAAGACAGCGTTTTTAACTGTGGGGCGTGATAACTATACGAGGGGGGCGTGAGCATATTGAAGAGTGGAAACAAAAGATTATTTTAAAAAATTGTTTTACTGAAAGCAATCAAACAAAATACATTCTGACATAATAAGAAACACTAAAATACACATTTACACTGATGAATACAGTTAAATATATATCAATACTGCTTAACGTATTAGGTAATTAATTTAACAATATTAATTTAAGAACAAGTTTAACAAAACAAGTGACCCCATGGTCTTATATATAAAATTATATGCAAAAATTAACACTTATCTTGATGATTTGTACGGTTTTAAAAAATTTTCCCCTTTTAAAGTTTAAAAAGTTATGGGATTATTTTTTCCCCCCAATGCCATTTTTTTCCGTAGGTGCATGTTTGTGGTGTATAGAGGGGGAGAAAAGGAATAAATAAGCAAATCCTTCGCAAACTCTGTTAATGTCGTTTTATTGTATTCTACAGCCTTCGGAATAATTTTATGGATAGCAGTGCACAGAAAAAGTTCGTTCTTCAGAAAGGCGTATATATGGGTTCTGGGCAATTAACACTTTGGCTGTGGGAGATGTTTATGTATGCGGGTGGCACTTAAGAGATTAAAGTCGTATTGCAGCCTTAGCGTCAGAGTAGAGTATTATTTAATTCAACGCATTGTTATTGTATGGAAGGAGGGGAGGGGATGAAAATTATGATTCAATGTTGGCTCAAAATATTGAAAGTTTGAGAAGCACTGTTTTAACCCTTTATCTACCAATGGTACTTATAAGTACCACTCACTTTAAAGTTAAATAGAATAACCACACATTTTTATGAATATTTGGACGATACTTGCCAGGAATATCCTTCGAAATCTACTCTTTCAAGATGTGTGGCAGCACGGGTTCTATATGATAAGAATTTTAGCGGAGAAGGTGAACAGCTTTATAGCAGAAATTGCATTTTCTCCTGACGGCGTTTTCAGCGGATTGCGAAAATTATCATTTTTGTCCCGAAAAAAATTAATGTCAAAATTAAGTGTCTTATTTTTTTTGTATGTTAATGAAAACCTTAAGAAACGATTTGAATGTTTATTTTAAGTGAACAGTGTATGTAATTAATTTTATAGTTGGATATCTTTAATTAATTAATTAGCTCCAACGGATTAAATTTCCCAAAGTTGAGTATTTTGTTTATGTATATCCCTTTATTTTAAATGTAGTAATTCAAAAAAAAATATTGCATGAAAAAAACTGCAGTAAATCATAATACGGTAGATAAAGGGTTAAGGCAAGATTAGAGACCGTGTGGAAAGGCAGTTTGGTGTTGGGTTGAATGCACTATCAGACTGTCATCCTCTCGTCAAAAGACCACGATCTAAAATTACGTAATCCGTCGGCAATGTTACCCTTGTGTAATTTCAAAGCGTATTATTAATTAACAATCAGTTAATGCATACCGTTATTAAAATCTTCCTTGGTGACTTTTTTTTTTAAATCTACATATTACCTCATCGATAATCCTTTACTTTTCATCAAAATGTTCGTAATTAAAAAAAGTGTGTTACATTCCAAAATCTAAAGCACGAATGTACACAAACAGGCAGAGACTTCCGAAATAATTGTAATTATATATGTTTTCTGAAACATTTTCTTAAGTTATATTATAATGATTTGAAAAATTAAATTAATTTCTGGTTTCACTCATTAAGTAATCATTTAAAAATAATTGAAATAATATCATTCTGAAATAATGCACCAGATGTAAAAATAGAGGATATGAAAGAATAAGGGGATATAAAAAAACAAGTAAAGAAATAAAAACATTCCTGACATTTTAAGAAAACTTTCGCTTTCGAAACGTTCTTAAAAACGCGGAAGAGAAATCGAAGCCCCTTTTGGGGCCTCTCACTTTCACCCAGATTCCGAGTTCCAGTTCAACCCGTTTGACATTGAAACACCCTATCCAAGGCCACTAGTACCTGAATCACGGTCAACACTTCTCTTCCGAAGGTCAACGGGTTTCGATATGGCCTTCAAAGGGTACCTAGGGAACCTTCGAAAGAATACGGAAGTGTCTCTGATGTTGAGCCAGTCCGAAGGGTGAACGTACGATTACATCTCTGGTATTTGAAGAGATAGTCTACCACTTGAGTTATTGATTGTTGGAGGGGGAATCATTAGAAAAAAAGTAATATTAGTGTGTTTTTGTATTTTGATTATAAAAATCTGCATTTTATAAGCAAAATTTGCATTCGAATGTTTTTCTTCATTGGTAAACGAAATATTCCTATAATTTATATATTATCTTACAATTAAAGTATAAAGTTCTCAGTAGGTGTTTTTACTTCTTTTATAATTTTTTTATGATTAACAATATTTTAGAAAGAAAATAAATTCTTTTCGCATTTATACATTTTAATATCTGATTGAACACTAAAAGGTTTTCCTCCCAGTTCTCTTAAAGTGGCCATGGCACGAGCTCGTGGTCAGCGTGTCATGAGTTCAAGTCCAATAGCCCCTGAAACGCGGACAAATAGAGGGGGGATGCCGTCGTGCCTCAAGTGAATAACTGTTTATCAAATGCACGCTATAAAGAAACGAGAGGGCTTTCTCTCTTGGCGAGGGACTTCGTAGTTTTTAAACTCGCTCAAGTGAAGAGAACGACACTTGAGATTGCACTCCAAATACCACACCACGCCAACGGGAAGAGTTTGAACATCGACAGATGTAATGAGTAACAGAACTTCTACGCTGTACTCTGAAATTCGAACTCATGACACGTTGGCCACTACTTCGAGAACATAACCACTGTTTTTCCCGAGCCTCCTGACTGGCCGCGGTAGCCTAGTGGTCAAGGTATCGGATCGTGGCTGGCTTGTCACGAGTTCAAGCCCAAAACCACTAAAGACCCACCGTGTAGGGCAGCGATGCACGCTAAATTTGTCGAGAGCTGAAACGTCTTCCCGTTGGTGTGGTGTGGTAGTTAGTAGAGGGGGACAGCTGAGGTGTCGTCCTCGTCACTTGATTATGGTTCAAAATTGCATGGTCGTCGCCAAAATCCCTCGTGTAGTCGAACAGTGTGACGTAAATATTCACTCACTCACTCCGAGCCTCCTATCGATGCTCAAAGTCTTCCCGTTAGTGTGACGTCGAAGTTGGGAGAGGAGGGGTGCCAGCTCAGGTTAATTTAAAATTACAACATAATTGTAACAACGTGTTGTAACATTACAACATGTTGTAATTTAAAATTACAACGTCTGTCACCATTAGCCCTTGCGTATCTGAATAGTGTGATGTTTATGAACTCTCACTCACTAGCTCATAAATGTCCAATATATTAAACTATTCCCATTATATATATAGCTTTCTAACAAACTAGCATTAGCCGTGACTATTTATTTCCAAAACCATAGACAAAAAGTCGGGTTTCACTTATATCCATAAAACATCTATGCCATGTCATTTTCTTTCTCATTCATATAAATTATAATAAACACCAATATATATTATGAATTTTCATCTGAGAGTCGCCACTATTCACATATACGTTAAGGTATCCGACTACGTTCGGAACCGTGATTTTGCAAAAGCGTATAAATGGATAATATTTGTGATATTCAGTGTCACTTAGATTAGAAAATGTATATAAAATGGTTTTAAGAATACTACAACAATAAAAAAATTATTTCAGTACAATATTTTGATAAAAAATGAACATAAAGTGCCCACCGTCTAGATATTCTCCTTTTGTGAAGAATGCTTCTATTATAATAATATTTTGCCTGTATATAGCTCAGATCTCTGTACAGAGGCTCAAATAGAATTTTTGAAATATATAACTTAGAAGTTTGTTTATCCATGTTTTAATGACAACCGAGGGGAGAAATTTTAAGAAAAAAAAGCCGATAATTATTTCAATGGGTTGTAACTGAAAATAATGTGAATTTTTCAAAAAAAAATAATTCAGACTCTCTAGAATAGTCTTTACTTTATATAAGCAAAATACTATTATTTTAGAAACATTTTTTATAAAAGTAGAATGTTTTGAAAAAAGGTTATTCTTATTTAATTTTTTGCCAAAATATTGTATTTAAATAATTTTTTTTGCCAAAATGTCCTTACAACAATTTTATACATGTATTCTAATCTAAATGACAGTAAATATCATGAAAATTATCCATTTCTGCGCTTTTTTAAAATTACGGTTCCGAACGTAGTCGGATACCTTAATGTGAGTATATAAGTATAATAAGTATAAGATAATATTCAAGTATATACAGTTTCTAAAGCATGTGTAGTATGAATAATCTATCTGTGCGTCACGCCAACACATAACATTACCACGATGACAAGCTGATGCCCCCCTTTTTCACACCTTCAGCGAAGAAATTTCATTTTATTATGCACGAATTCGAATCCGTCTTCTTGATTCTTCGATAAATGACGATCACCAAATCCTTCTTTTTCGAAAGGCACATTGCAAACTTTCGCATCAATATTGCTATTTGGTACAGAAGCGTCATTCAAAGATACATATGAGGGGGAAAAAAATGGAACACTTTCAGAAGAATCCATATGATTTTTTAATCCTTTCTTTAAGAAAATGGAATTTAGTTGAGCGTTTTGTTGTGTTGGTGTTTCATGAAACTTTCTCTTTTACGGCTACATTCACACGAGGGTAAATTTTTCAGGAAAACAAATTTAAAAGTATAAAGAAATGGAACAAAATAATAAAACAAAATGGGATATCACTGAGTGTTTTGTTGTGTTGGCGTTCTTTAATTTTTTTTTTATTTTGTGCTGTTAAAATGGATATATAATGGCAATGTAACAAATCGTTTATATGTCATAAATTTTATTGAAATATCCATATATTTTAAGGAATGTTCCATTAAGGTTCAGGCAAAATATTTGTTTGATTTAAACGACACTATATACTAGCTAACTTGTTTAGAATGTATTTTAATCTTTCATGGTTTATTGCATACGATTTTTTACACTTTCTCTTATTTTATATAGAAAAAATTATTTTAAATTCATATAGTATTTTCATACTTTTCACACACATGTTATTAATTTCATTGAAGACTGTATTTCTTAACAATTATTTCACGAAATGCTATAGTATTCTCCTGATAGGTTTTAGGATGTTTGTAAACTACCATTTGTTGCTTTCGAATGCATAGATTTTTTTTTCAAATCAGTTTTAGTACTTTCAAATTTATTGTGTGTATCCATCTAATTAAGTAGATCACATTTTGATACCAAGGATTACAGAGATTTATTTTTTTTATAAATTTATCTTATTATCTTAAAAAATTTTAAAAAAAAGGTTTTTTCTTTATTTTTATTCTAGCTCAGTAATATAAGCAATTAAAGGGGAAGTTTGGTGCACACACCTAAATTTCTAAGTTATAAATTCTAGTTGAATCTCTGTACAGAGGTCTGAGCCGTATACAGGCAAAATATTATTATATAATAGAAACATTTTTCACAAAAGGAGAATATTTTGAAAGAGGGTCATTCTATGTTCACTCTTTGTCAAAATAGTGTACTTAAATAATTTTTTATTGTAATACTATTCTTAAAACAATTTTATATACATTTTCTAATCTAAGTGACACTAAATATCATAAATATTATCCATTTATATGTTTTTGCAAAATCACGGTTCTGAACGTAGTCGGATACCTTAAATGTAACTAAATTAAAATTGATGAATCAAAACAATCTAAAATATAAACACTCAACGTGTCCCACCCTCAGTAGGCCGAGATAAAATTATCAAACGTTGACCGGTTCGCAGCGCTAAAAAGGTTGAGAAGCACTGGTGTAATTTACCTGTATCATTGTGTTTGCATTAATCCCGCTATCTCAGCCTTAAGCCTTACAGTTTGCTTTGTATAACTAAGATTTATCCACTTTTTCACGTACTGTCTCGTTATTTTCTGGCTTATTATTTTCCTAAAAATAAATTTTTAATGGCTATATGAACTGAATGACGTTTGGATTCATGAGAGTTTACTGTAGCTTTATTTTAAAATTTTACAGGTAACTTCCAATCAAGTGCAAGCAAGACACTTTTAATAAGAATTCATAAAAAACTCATCGATTCAAAGATATCTGTGAAATCTCTTTCAAATATAGAAATCAAAAAGGTTTTCCCACGTAATCATTATCCAATAAATACCTGACTACATAAAGGTAAAATTATTTTTAAAATTTTTAATTTTTTTAAAAATGTGGACAATTTTTTAGGAAACGTACTGCGTGGAATTGTATGTTTAAGGTTCATCGGATGCATGTTATGAAAGATAAATACTCTAAAATGCTATTGAATAAATTTCTAAATGTACTGAATATGTATAAATAACCTTTTTTCATGTATATAATTCTTTCATCATTGAAAATAATTCTCATTTTTGTGTATGCAGAAATTTATTTGACATTTTTTGAAAATATCTTTTACAGTAGGAGCATTTTAGATTTTGTTTGCTTTTACAAAAAACGCTATTTAGTAAAAAACGCTATTTTGTGTTTTGTTTGTAATTTTTGGTTTTTTTATAGGAATGAATTTCTATAAAATAATAAAAATTGAAAATATAAGTGTCCTTTTCTATAAATATTGCATATTTTAAACATAAATTTAATTATATTTTTCTTTTTGAAAAAAGATGTTCATGGTTTAATTATTAGAGATAAATTATTTCAAGGTATTTTACATATTTTTAAATTTATATCCGATAACTTGTAACAAAGCCGCCGAAGTCAGCATAAGAAAATCAAGTTATTCCGTTCTCGGTTTATACAGATATGTATACCATATTTTCTCGAATCTAAGCCGCGCCATATATTCAAAGCCACATTCTCAGTGCTCTACATATTTTTGAGAAAAGTTTTTAAAAAATTGTAAAATCGATATCTTTTACCCAAGAATTATTTTTTAAAAATTTTAATGAGAAATAATAAGAGTTAATAATTAATTTATTTTACCCCAGTATTGAAAATTTTCAAGTACATACATGAACCTATAATTACTCTAACCATCAGTATTACGTTTCGAAAATGATTCGTCACTTCTATTGTCACAGCTTTCAGAATTGAGCCAGCGTTGCCATTTTCCCACATTATGTCGTCTTTTGTGCCATCCAGGCATGTGTTATACAACATTCTTTAAAACAATGAATAAAGAAGAATGTGTAAAAGAATTATAAAGACTGTTAAACATTCAGAAGCAAAAATTCTATCATTTTGCTTATACCATAGATATTTGTGTTTTTCTTCATATAAAGTTGCCTCCCTTATCATACTTGCGTCATAGTGATTCTATTAATGATATCTTTGATGTTTAGGTGGTTTAAAGAAAGAGTATAGAAAATATTTTCCTAAATACAGGCAGAAAACGTTTAGGATAGAGTTAGTATTGAAGATAAACTGCGGAAAGAATGGGAGAAGTTATATTAACAACAACCAGAATGGTCGGTTACATTTTTCCTTTTGAAAGGAGTGGAAATTCAATTTCCCCATCCAACAAATGTTTTGCCTGTGACGAGCTCACGCGTCTTTTCTTTAACATGTCCTTTGGGTACTTTGGGGGCTAAGATTAATGGCAACTCTTTTCCAACCAAAACCCAAGAAGTGAAACGTGAAGATAAAATGCAAATTAGATAGCTTTTAAATATAAGTTTCAGTAAGTGAAATGGCAATTTGGGGAATGCTATGTGAGAGATTTATACAATTGTGAAAGGACGGCCAATGGAGGTTATTCCGAAGATGAAGCCATTAGGTCAAGGTGCATACCATTGCACTCGCGTAAAGACGCCACTCCCTAGTATCTGAGCAACGATTGGATTAAGGTAGGATTGACTATTTATATATAATATTAGGACTTGCGTTATTATTGAAATTGAGATTAGGCGGGTTAGATATTGATAGTGGTCCGAGTAAGGTTAATTCGGTATTACTTGTATTGTGTGTTTGTTCATCGTAGATTCTCACATATATAACCGTTATCTAATCTGTTAAAAGTTTAAGTCCTAGTTCTTAATAAAGTCATATTAAGATCATGGCTACTTCTCATTCTTTAGTTGACCCTAAACCTCTAGCTCACGCAGATAATCTAAGAGAAGGTCACCCTAGGGGGGCATTTTCACATGCCTTCGATTCTAAGCCTCACACTTTTCAGTAGCATTAACACTGAAAAAAAACTGTTGCTTAGATTCGCATAAATACAGTACATGTGATAAAGTATTTGCTATATTCATCACTTACACATTAGATTTAGAGTTAAATATTTCGACTACTATTAATTTTATTTTCATACACATATTTCAAATATAATTTTCGCATACATTTTATAAGGGCAACGTTAATTGCGTGGTGTTGAAAAAGGAAATTTCAAATCTACCTTTGACAGTTTTTTCCAATAAAAATGCATTGAGACATTCTATTGTGCCGGACTACATCAATTAATCTTACTTAGGATAGACTTTGTATTTTTCGCTTTAGATATGTCGGACCAAGACATACATTTATCTTCCCTATGGTAATCCTTTTACGGAAATAAATTGTTAGCCAACCAGAAGCTGTTTCTTTAGCTACCAATAAACATTCGTATTCGATCTCTTCCAATTAAAGAAGCACAGCATGACTTAATACATCTGTAAAAGGTTTATTTCTATATATATTGAAGTAAACGTCAATCAATCAATCGAATTCTCAAAATCACTATACAGGGTGAACCAAAAGTTTTGGCTGATTATACAATTCCATTACAAAATAACCATTTAATATAATGATATAATTTTAATATTATTGGATACAGAGGTCAGTGTTTTTGTGGTTTTTCAATCCCTACTATTATATATATAGCTCGCACTCTCTATATATTTATTTATTTATTTATCTTGATGGAATTTTCAATTTTTAATAAAATACATTTTAAAGCGTTCAATTCAGCTGAAATTTTTTATACATGATTATTTTGGATGACAATACAATAATTTAATTATAATTAATAAAAATTAATTGATCAAAACTAATCATTTAAAGAATTACAAATACAGCCACGTTGGCATCATTTTTGACGACTTAGCGACCCTTTTGGTGACTTGTGACAAAACTTGAAAAGGTTTTTTTTCTCACGTTTTAAAGCATTCAGTTGAACTGAAATTTTATAGACACGATTGTTTTGAATGACAATACAATACTTCAATGATAATTAATAAAAATTAATTACCACTTAATGTTGTGATTCTGTCCTATGTATATACATATTTGTATTAATTGTAACTATTTAATAAAAAGTAGCTATAATAAAATTTTTCTTTGTTGATCTAAGTAGGAATTGACTTAATTTTTTTTTTAATATTACTTGTTTTCTGTGTGGTATATGATGTGAATACTCTTTTAAGGGGGACTTGGGGGAATATATGGCATCATTTCTTCCTGAAAGGGCGTCGATTGAAAAAAAAACCTAATGTGTGTTTTAGTTTCACGAAATTAAATCCCCCATTAATGTTCAGTGTAACTATCAATGATGATATAGAAACAAACCTTCTGGTACAAAATCAATACAGAAAGGGATGAAATGTATACAGAAACAAGCAGCTTTAAGGTCTTCCTAGAAATGGCAGGCTTAGTGTGAGTGAAGCAACTGTTGAATACATTCGACTCATTCGTTTCACCGGAATCCCAAATCAACTTCTGAAGCATCATGTGAACTTTAAATATTGCAAATAGGCTTGGTAAGAGTTCTTCATAAAATGTTTAGGTTGCATGATTATAAAGTACAAGACATGTTAAGTAGCTCATTCGATAGAGTGATTAGTGGAAATTAATTATATATGAAATAAAATAATTGAATCATCAATTTGTCGCATCCCGCTAGTCGTGGATGTGAGAGGGTTCGAGAAAGAAACAGACATGACCTAAAATTCTCACTACTTTTATTCAACTTTTAGCAATTTTGAGAATGCCTTTTTATATAACTAAACCCGTGGAGCAATAAGCATTATTAATCCTAATACAGTGCTTCTCCCACTTTCAATACTTGCGACCCAATTTTCAATCATAATTTTCATCACGCCCTCCTCCATACTATAGCGATGTATTGAATTCAATAATAAAGAATTTGACGTTAAGCTTACAATATATGATTGTAATTATAAACCATTCAAATTATCCAGATAAGTATTAAATTTTGTATATAATTTTATATATGTCAAACTCATGGGAGTCGCTAATAATTATTTATACTGTTCTTAACTTAGTTTTGATAAATTAATTATCAAATACATTGTGCAGTACTGATGTATGTATAAGTGTATTACAACAGTGTAAATGTGTATTTTGTCGCCCTTCCGGTATAGTGGTTAGCGACGCTGACTGCTTTGCCGCAGGGCTTGAGTTCGAATCCCGGAGAAGGCATAGATGTTTGTAAATGTTTAATGCCTTTTCTGCATGGGAGCACGGGCACTATGAATAGCCGTCGAGCCGCAAGTCCTCTCGTGAGGTTAGTGGAAGGGTAAGAGAGGTTAGAGGCCCCTAACCCCCTCCAGGGATGTTCTCCTTCAAAATTGGGGTGGAACCAAACGAAATCTTACTGTCCCTTGTATGGTGTTCAAATCTACTTTCAACGACTGGCGTACATGTAGCCCTTGCCATGATGAATTTCGTGGACCTGAATCTGACGCAGGTGAGATCAGATAGCATAAGGAACAACAACAACAGTACCTGTTAAGGAGCACTTGGAAGGAACTGGAATGCCACTTAGACCTTCCCCAATCTACCAAGAGTTCTTTGAAATTTAAATAGGTAAATGGTCTAATAAAAAATGAATAGTAACACACAATATAGAGCGAAGAAAAACATGTCTGGAATAATAGTTAGAACATAATAAGTATTTACATTCAGGGCAAGAGTTTGGGTTCACCCTGTATGTATCTAAATAAATTGATGAAAATCTATAAGGAAAACAATCTAAATCAATTAATTAAAAATCAGGGAACTGGGGTAAATCCAAATTAATTAATGAACTAGTCAATCCGAATTTAATCAATCAACCCAGTTCAATTCTAATGGATGCAATCTTTCTCTCGCTTTCTTTCTAAATATTTATAAATGTAAGATATTTACGAGTATTAATAACATAGGTGATTAAAACTACAAAAGTGCATGGAAGAGCTTAAAACACTAAGAAAGATAATTTTTATTTAGCTTAATAAATCACAACTCAAGATAACAATTGAAATGAACTTAGCCACTTTTTTCATAAAAATAATGTAAAATTATTTGAATCGTAAATATGAAAACGAAAATGCAAACTTAAGGTATCCGACTACATTCGGAGCCGTGATTTTGAAAAAAGCGCATAAATGGATAGATTTAATGATATTTAGTGTCACTTAGATTAGAATACATGTATAAAATTGTTTTAAGGACATTATGACAAAAATAAATTAAATATAATATTTTGGCAAAAAACTAACTTAGAATAATCTTTTTTCAAAACGTTCTCCTTTTATAGAAAATGCATATATAATAATATATATATATATATATATATATATATATATATATATATATATATATATATATATATATATATATATATATATATATATATATATATATATATATATATATATATATTGCTTTTATAAAGACTTCTCCAGAGAGTCTGAACTAGGATTTTTGAAAAATTCATTTTAGTTTTAGAGTTACCACCAATTTAAATATTATGGGCGTTTTTTTCTTAAAATTTTTCCCCTCTGTTGTAAAAAAAAATGTGAATAAATCGACTTCTATATTTTATATTTCAAAAATTCTAGTTCAGCCTCTGTACAGAGGTCTGAACTATATACAGACAAAATATTATTATGATAGAAGCATTTTTCATAAAAGGAGAATGCTTTTTGAAAATTGTTCATTCTATGTTCATTTTTTGTCTAAATATAGTACTTAAATAATTTTTTTTATTGTAATACTATTCTTAAAACAATTTTATATACGTTTTCTAATCTAAGTGACGCTAAATATCATAAATATTATCCATTTATACGCTTTTGTGCAAAATCACGGTTCCGAACGTAGTCGGATACCTTAAAACAACAATGAACAAATCTGTGTTAATAAATCGGAACGTGTCTCGTTCTGTTTCACCCTCGTCGGCCGCGGTAGCCGAGTGGTATAGGTATCGGACCGTGGCAAGCCTTGTCACGAGTTCGAGCAAAGTACCACTGAAGACCCGCCGTGTTAGGACAGCGATACACGTTAAATCTGTCGAGAGCTGAAACGTCCTCCCGTTGGTGTAGTGTGGTAGTTAGGAGAGGAGGGTGACAGCTCAGGTGTCATCCACGTCACTTGGCCATGATTCAAAATTACGTGGTCCGTCGCCAAAAGCCATCGTGTAGCTAAACAGTGCGACGTTAATAATCAGTCAATCAATATGTTTCACCCTCTCCAGAATTGAAGAAAGAGAAAATGAGGTCGGAGATGGGGTCTCACACGGTCACCTACTTTCTGAGATTTAGTCAACGCAATTGATATTGAAGCCACCTACCGAAGGTCACTTTCACTCCAAGTCTAGGTTAATATCCGCCTCTGAAGGTTGAAAAGCTCCTACTGTTTTTTTTTTTTTTTGTGTTTAAGGTGTCTTGAAAGGATCCTTTGACCTTGAAGTACAGACGGAAAACTGATTAACGCTTCGTCACGCCCTGCATTTGAAGAGGCATTGCATTGTTACATATAGATTTGAGTTGTTAAATGTAAACCAAATATAGGTAGGTCCCATAGTAAAAAATAAACGAAGTTTAGTTTCAATTAATTAAGGTATCCGACTACGTTCGGAACCGTGATTTTAAGAAAACGCCTAAATGGATAATTTTCATGATATTTAGTGTCACTTAGATTAGACTAAATGTATAAAATTGTTTTAAGGACATTGTGACAAAAAAATTTATTTAAATACGATATTTTGGCAAAATGAATTTAGAATAATATTTTTTTAAAATGTTCTCCTTTGTTAAAAATGTTTATTATAATAATTTTTTTTGTATAAACTCGACCTCTTTACAGAGGCTCAACTATGATTTTTGAAAAATTCCCATTAGTTTCAGAGTTGCAACTAAATGAAATAATTATCGGCGTTTTTTCTTAAAATTTCTCCCCTCTGTTGTCGTAAAACATGGATAAACCCACTCTTCTCTAAGTTATACATTTCAAAAATTCTAGCTGAGCCTCTATAGAGAGGTCTGAGCTATATACAGGCAAAATATTATTATAATAGAAGCATTTTTCACAAAAAGAGTACATTTTGAAAAAAAATTATTCTAAGTTAATTCTTAGCTTAAGTATTGTATTTAAATAATATTTTTGGCAAAAAAGCCCCAAAACAATTGTATACATGTATTTTAATCTGTGACACTAAATATCATGAAAATTATCCATTTATGCGCTTTTGCAAAATCACGGTTCCGAACGTAGTCGGATACCTTAAGGAAACAGCGACTTACTAATAAAAACCTGTTTTATTTATTTATTTAGAAATTTTTATTTTAATTTACAATAATAATAATGTTTCAAAGTATGTGTATATGAATTATTTGAACGTTTCAATTCTCTGTTGCGTTAAAATGTTTTTGACTTTTGTTAATTTTGAGATTCCCAAATAAGAAATACTATTTTCAGATTTAAAAAAAAAATTCCCTAGGATTAGAGCAGTGCATCCTCAAACTTTTAATATTAGCGACCCAGTTTTCAATCATAATTTTTATCGCACCCCTCACACCTCCATACAATAACAATGTATTGAATTCAATAATAATATACTTTGACGCTAAAGCTATAGTACGACTTTAATTATAAACCATACAAAATTTCCAGATAAGTATTACAATTTGTGCATAATATTATAAAAGTCCATGGAGTCACTGGCAATTATTAAACTTGTTACTATTTTAATATTGTTAAATTAATTATCAAATACACATTGTGCAGTAATGATACATTTATAAGTGTGTTATATCAGTGTGAATGTGCAAATTAATTTTCATTGTGTATACATGTTTTTATTTTGCTTCCTTTCAGTAAATTAATAATTGTTTTTAAAAATAATCTTTTGTTTTTCGACTTCCTCTGATATGCTTGCGCTCTCCACCTAGGGTTACTCTATTTATGCAATTTTCTTCAACTTTGAACATTCCAAGGTTGAAGAAAATGGAGTTTATGTTTTAAAAAGTTATATTTATTAAAATATCAATTAAAAATTTGTATATTTTTATTCTTATTTTCGGAGAGATAGTTTAGTAGCATCACTGCTCATCGTAGAAGCCGTCACTGGCGGTGTACATGTTAGAAGAGGGAGATACCAGCAAGTGCCGTTCTCGTCGCTTGACCGTGGCTCAAAATGACGACATCCATCGCCAATAACCCTCATAATGTTTTAATAAACGTTAATACTCACTCACTCAATCCCAGATACTACAACTGCCAGGAGATGCTTATTAAAAGATGTTAAGAATAATAACATTCAATGTATTGCATGCTATGAATTTCTTCTCAACTGTGTGATAAATACTCTTCACTATAGAATAAAAAATGACTATTACTGACTAAGTGACTTTTTCTAGATAACATATTGCTTCAATAATAACTTTTCTTCGAGAGTTTTCCTATTGACACAAAACTCTATTTTTCCTGTTCACTAATGAAGTTTCCAGAAAACACAATTGTGGTGCGTGTTTGTGAGAATTTTTCACAACCACGAATTATTTTCTTTATTATTATCATAAATAATTTCATATATTTCTTATATGTTTTTCTTAACCTCTTTAGTATCTACTATTGATTTAGTATCTACTATAGTATATATTTATTATGGACCTCTCAAAGTCTTTATATTGATCTTTGCATGTTCAAGTGAACCTCAGTCGTGTGAATATCTAATTTAGTTTGATTTTATACGGTTCGATTTTTTTCGATCGAATTTACTAGAATTTCTTGTTTGTGCAAGAAAATTAAAAACTGAAGTGAATTGCAAGAGCCTCAATTGCCTCTCAAAGCAGTCGAGAAAAGATGCCATCCATACATTGAAACAACAATGACATTAACCGAGTTGGCTTAATCCCTTACGTACCATGTACCCACTAAAGGATACATGCTATGTGTAGGGTAAAATCCCTTTATAACATCATGTGGATACATGGCTTATTTAGGTGTAAAGCCAGTGTATATAAACAGCACAGTAAACTTTATTAGGTAGATTTTCTTTTATTGGAACTGAATAAAATTATAAAAGTTGTAATTGTATTAAGTTACAAAATGTTTGCGTTACAAAAATTTGAAAAAGTGATAAAATTAGAATTAAAATTGCAAATCCTTGTAAAATAGCTCAAAATGATACTTGAAACAAAAGGCTTTCCTTTCTGCGGTGTAGCCATGGTATCCTAGTGATCAAGGTAACAGACTCGTGACCGGTGTGTCATAAGTTCGAGCCCAGTACCACTGAAGACCCGCCGTGTAAGGAAACGATGCACGTTAAATCTGCCGAGACTCAAACGCCCTCCTGTTAGTGTGGTGGGGTAGTTAGGAGAGGGGGTGCCAGCTCCGGTGTCGTTTTCATTACTTGGCGATGGTTCAAAACGAGGTCCGTCGCCAAAAGACCTCTAGTAGCTGAACAGTGTGAAGTTAATATTCACTCTCTCACACGTTACATAAGTGCATTGTCATTTTTGTTCCATTTTCTCGTCTTCTATCACAAATAGATAAATCCGTACCAGAGTGACTGTTGTATTCATCGGTTTCCGGAAAACATTCTCATTCAGAATTACTTTCTTTGAAATCCTACGAGGATGCGATGTCGGCAAGAAAAAGTAAAAATGAACAACAAAAAAAAATAGTTTTACAAACTTTAAAAAGCGGAAACGCGAAACACAAACGAAGGTGGCCTTCGTCGGCATCAAAGGGAAAATGAAATGTGTGTCGAACGTCCAGATCTGTATCCTCAGAAGTCCTAGATTTGGGGATACTAAAAAGAACAGCCTGGTGAAAAGAGACTAAGGATGTATTTAGTTACATAGTGGTTAAAATTAACAGAAATTTGTCGAGTCACAATTTAAGGTCAAATATTAATCACAGAGTCGTTATCCTGATATTAAAAATCCATTATCATAAACAATTTGAACATTAAAATTTTGTAATATTAATTTATATGTTAATCATTTTCACGTGTGGAAGTTGAAGATGAAAAAATATAATACACAAGTCACTAAAACCGGTTACACATTTTTATTTCACTTCCTAGCATTTTGAAGAAGAAAGCTAAAAAATTGCATTCCTTTAAACTGAAGTCCCCTGAAAAGGCCTCTAGTGCCCACTGGGATTTCAAGATCATTTGACCTGATTGACTTTGAAATAACCTGTTGAAGGCCATTTGATACAAATTCTGGGTCACTCTTGCCTTCGAAACTTAGAAAGTCCCATCTCACCTTTAGGAGACCTTCAGCAAGTACGGCCACATCCTTGATCATGAACTTAGCATGCAGCAGAGCAGAAAAATAGAGAATGACGTTTTGCTTTCTGTGAAAGGAGTTCATTTTCAGAAAAAATGAGGTTGCCAGTTGGTGGCGACATCTTCATTTCTGGTAAGATTCTATTCTATTCTATCAATTGTACTTCAACACCACGTTCTTTCTCTTAGAGGTTTCTAGTGGAATTATGCTAATAACTTAATTGAATGCACCTTCTAGTTTCGTGTATCATTCTGCTCATGGGGAATAATATGCTCTAAATTTATGGATGTTCAAAGTCCTCACGTAGATGTGGTGTGGCTCAGGTGTCGTAATCGTCACTTATGTGTGTGCCCGAGGTTGCCAAAATTACGAGATTCGTTATCTATAGATCTCGTGTTGTTTCAGAATGCGGCGGAAATCAAATCAAATGGAATAATGAAGTTTTCAGTTTAAAACAGTTTTGATTTTAATACTTCGTAGTCCGCGGTATCGAACTAGAGAAACGAAGTGTTATTCATGTGACGTCCTCTTCATGGTATTGAAGTTTATTCCAGTGATAATCATTTCCCAAATAATGCATGTTAAATCTGTTTTTACAATGAGTTGTTAGCTAAAGTGTTAAATTTAATTACAGAGCTCACACAAACTACTTAACCGTGACCGCCTGAGTGGCGTATTTGATTTGTTGTTGCCTTTGTACATTTAAGGTTGCGGGTTTAATCCCTGCCCAAATCGGTGGAATTTATTGATGCAGAAAATGGACATCACCCCTGTCGTATGATTATGCGGTATGTTAAAGATCCCTAGAGTGCCTGTTTGGCTTGGATGCCCTCGGAAAAATTAAAATTTGAAAAACTCTTTTCCCCTTATGGTTGGATTAGAATTCAGTTTGGGGAGGAAACTGGGGGTCAAAATTACTGGCGGCTGGTAATCCACCTAAAAGGGTGTGAAAAAATTTTTGGTTATCCCAAAAAGGTTTAAAATTTTGGAATTTATCATTAACTTCCCTGGTAAAACCCTTCTAAAAAGTGAAATTTTCCGGGGCAAGATCCAAAGTGGAAATGGATGCTATATGCGTCAATGTTAAATACCAATGCGCAGCCCCATTGGAAATGAACTAAAATGCAAGTGTTTATAAATGAATATCGGAGTTTTAACACTTTATAGGTATTTATTACATTTTACTTATTAGTATAACTCATACCTCAAATGAAAAACCAACTGAAATAATTTTGTTTGTGGCATGTGTTATATGCGGCGAAAAGATGTTAATCTTTTCCCCCTTTTCCGAAGATCAACGCCTAGTAGAAAAATGATGACTACTGAACAGAAAGCGTTTTGTGTTTCCCAATTTGCAAAGATAGAATCTGCTATTATTGTGCAACGACTGTTGCAGTGGATACCTCAATGGACATGTAAATACCATATGTGGTCTGCTAATCTCAGAGTTGCTAGATAGCAAACGAGACCCTTTCCTTTAAAAATTAATGTTTTTGTGCCATATCTAGGCGGAAAGTGTAGGAGCCTTTTGTTTTCGGAGAACAAACTGTAACTGATTCTGCCTATCTTGATCCTCTACAACTGTGGTTATTTCCTCAATTGAAAGATAGAACTTCATTTGGCAGCAAGATGGTGCATCTCCTCACTGGCATCTCTCAGTACGCAATTGGTTGAACATCACTGAACTAGACCAATGGATTTTACGAAAAGGGCCTCAAGATAAAGCTTGTTTCGCATGTTCTTCACGTTCACCCGATCTGAAGTTATGTGATTTTTATCTCTGGAACTTCATTAAGGATACTGTGTACGTACCAGGGACGTAGGTACAGCCGTATCAGCCGTACCAATAATACGGGGCCCCTAGGTTACAGGGGCCCCCAATTGTAAAACATTGACGCTTTCAAATAAATTTTATTATTGGAAAAACCAAAGCAATTTTGATACAGATCCCACTCAGGACTAGCTACGCCAGTGGTACGTACCTCCGCTCCAGCTGACCTTCCATACTTAAGGTATCCGACAACGTTTGGAACCTAGAATTTGCAAAAGCGTATAAATGGATAATACTTAAAATATTTAGTGTCACTTAGATTAGAAAATGTTATATAAAATCGTTTTTTAAAAATATTATTACAATAAAAAATAATTTAAGTACAATATTTTGACAAAAAATTAACATAGAATGACTAATTTTTAAAATATTCTTGTTTTGTGAAAAATGCTTCTATTATTATAATATTTTGCCTGTATATAGCTCAGGTCTCTCTAGAGAGGCTCAAGTAGGATTTTTGAAATATATATCTTAGAAGTGGGTTTATTCATGTTTTACGACAACAGAGGGGAGAAATTTTGAGAAAAAAAACGACGATAATTATATTTCAATGGGATGTAACTCCGAAAATAATGTGAATTTTTCAAAAATCTTAGTTGAGCGTCTGAACAGAGGTCTGAGCTATATACGGGCAAGATATTATTATAATAGAAGCATTTTTCACAAAAGGAGAACATTTTGAAAAAAGGTTATTCTAAGTTAATTTTTTGCCTAAATATTGTATTTAAACAATTTTTTTTTTGTCAAAATGTCCTTAAAACAATTTTATACATGTATTCTTATTTAAGTGAGACTAAATATCACGAAAATTATCCATTTATGCGCTTTTTTAAAATCCCGGTTCCGAACGTAGTCGGACACCTTAAGGCACATGATTGCAAAAATTACCTCAGACATATTAAACAAAGTTTGTGATGAACTCTCCTATCGACTTGATGTGTACCATGTGGCGAATGGGGCTCACAATGAACATTTGTAAAATTGTACGGAGAACTGTTTCAGTTACTCTTTCAATCGATGTATGAATTGCACTTGTAAGTTATATGTAATAAATACTACAAAGTGTTAAAACTCCGATATTCATTTAGAAACACCCGGTACTATTGGCCGTAACTGTACGAGGTATTTCGCCAATAACTCTCGTGTATTTTAAAGTACGACATTTTAATTAAAATCTATCAATCCACCTAAGTTATCTTTTTAGGCTAACGACTGTATGAATTTATCCATCCATACTGCTAATAATATATTCATTTTTAAAAGAATTCAACAGTTTTTTCTCCCCTCAGTCGAGGTAAGAAAATAAAAAAAAAAACATTGTAAAAAAATGGAGATATTGATGAAATGTTTCTTTTTTATTATTATTATTTTACATACAACGGTGTTTATGCAAATAAAATGTTGTTTATTAACTAAATGTTGATCTTTCTGATTGAATTAACGGAAATAAAACAAACAATGGCGTGGGAAAAGAAAAAGAAAAGCACACAAAGGTGCCCTGAAAGAAAATAAAACAAAACAAAGAACGACGAATCCGCCTAAAAACGATGTTTTGATTAATTTTCCGATTCGCGGAGAAACCTCCAGGAATCGCTATTTGCATAAACCCTGGATTGTTCCTGGGAGGTGAAAAAGCGGTTACATGTGTTTCATCCTGGATTTTCTATGGAAGAGAGATTTTGCCATTAAGTTAATTAAGAAGGTAGATTTAATGCTTCTTTGCATACAGTGCGTTGCTCACTTTTTTTTTTGCCGGTACCCCCCCCCGCGGGACAATGTCGAATATTTTAAAAGTTTCCCTCAAAAATCTTGAGACGCACAGATGTCTTCTTTTATTTGCTGGAATCGATAATGTTCGAGGTATGATGCTGCTGCTTCCGTTTTGTTCTTTTTCCTCTGTTCCTTAATGAATGTGAGGGAAAAAAACAGTTTGGTCTGTTTTGAAAAAAAAATTATAGATATCTAGACTTTCTGAATATATTTCCATTGTAAACTCAGGTCACTGCTGAATAAAATATTTCGAGAGTATCGAAACTCTCCATTATAAAACTAATAGCAGTTCTAGAAGTTATTCTTTAACCTCTCTACAGGACGGACAGTCGATGTTTCTACTGAAAGAAATATAGTTTCGGAAAGAAAGGTTGAATTTAAATAGTTACCAAGCAGTTTATTTCCCCTTATTTGTTATTTTGTTTGCTTAATGACTGGGCATAACTTTTAGTGAATCTGGCAGCAGGAATAAAGAATTCTTCAAAACGTTTATGAAATGGTCTTTTAAAAATTTCAGGGACAATGTAAAAATTGAATATGTTTTTCAAGCATATTTTAGATTTACTAATAAAAAAAGTTTAAAAAAAGATGAATGATGTTGCATTTATAAACATAGCAGACTGAGGACTGCTTTGGGTAATTTAATAATACGAGTTTCTTCTTTTAACTAACCAACAATTCTCCTCCTGTTTATATTAATGAGAAAAATCCGAAGGAAATTCATTATTAGTAAAAGGACTGACAGAATACGTGATTAAATTTCTAGAACAAACCATAAAATATTCGTAGCAGAATGGTTAAGTATAAAAAATTACTAAATTAAGGTTAAATTAATATTCAGTAGAATTAAAGTTTTAGGAATATTAAATTGAGAAAATTTTTATAATTATCTACATATTAAATAACAATATTATCAATAATTAATAATAAATAATTTAAATAGCATTTCTACAAACCATAGTATCACCATCTGTGATTTGAAAATGGAGATTTTTAAATGTAGAGAATTTTATATACGTGAATATTAATTTATATTATACTAAGTAAAATAGGATTCTAATCATTAAAAATGAATCAATACATTTTAAGAATTTTTTTATAAAGATATCTAGTTACGAAAGTAATTGGGCATTTTTGTTCTTAACTATAGTTTAACAAGGTTATTATAATTTATGATTTTTTCGGATTTATGTTCAACTGAAAGAATCTGTTACACTGAATGTAAATTCTAATAATGTTTTTGTATATTGATAAATGTATGTCCTGAATCCATTTTGGTATGTACTTTAATTATGTTGAAGTTAAAATCGTTTCTCTTGTAATATTAAGTTACTTTTTTTTCAATTGTAGTTCAATATATAGGAATTTGGGGCTCTTGATTAATGTCATTGTTTGTCGTAATGAAATTAAGATAATCTGAACAAAAATTTATATTTGATTTGAAATCCTTATTTTTCTAAAATATATGTGTAATAATGTCCCCCCTAAAATTTCTCTCGATGGATTTTAATTAATTCATAATAGTCTTAGCCTTCCAAGACTTCGTAGTTAATTTTTAAATTCCTACTATTAGCTCGCAATCACTATATAATTATTTATTTATATATTTATTTATTTATCTTGGTGGAGTTTTCAATCATTAATAAAATACATTTTAAAGCTCTAAATTGAGCTGAAATTTTATATACAGGATTATTTTGAGCGACAATACAATAATATAATAATAATTAATAATAATTATTGATTAAAACTAATTATTTAAAGATTACAAATACAACCACGTTGGCATCATTTTTGGCGACTTAGTACCCTTTGGTGATTGTGTAAAAAACCCTAAAAGGTTTTTTCTCACGTATTAAAGTATTCAGTTGAACTGAAATTTATATTATTGTTTTGGATGACAATACGATACTTAAATGATAATTAATAAAAATTAATTACCACTTAATGTTGTGATTCTGTCCTATGTATATATATATATATTTATATTAATTGTAACTATTTAATAAAAAGTAGCTAAAATAAAATTTTCTTTGTTGATCTAAGTAGGAATTGACTTAAAAATTTTTTTATTTTACTTGTTAAGTTTAAACCATCTAACGGGAAATATATTGTTACCTGAATTTTATCTCCTTAAAAACTGCCACGTACGTGGTGGTTTTCAAAACAAGATGATGCAATATTGCATCATACCTTTTTTACCTATCACAGAAGTTGTGAATGGAAATCGTATGATTCTAAAAAGCTTCTCTTTGAAAAATCTATAAATGCTGAGATATCTCGAGTGAATGAAGAACGATTTTGCGTACTGTCCTAAAACAGCCCTATTTGTTTGTGCCTTTTGCGTTGTCTCTTTATATGTTATAAAATCACTAAATGTGCAACTAAAATACCAAGGAGTTTTGTCCTTTCAACGACTGCATCCCAGTAAAATGTCTTAATTCCCGTGACGTCATTTCATATACGCACAGGTATGTGTCTTAGAGAGAAAATTAGTTTGTATTCAAACAAAGATAACTAATATATACAGGATGATTCACTATCAGATTGACAATATTGAATGATGTGTAGGGGTCAGAGACATTTTGGAAATGCAGGGTCTCAAATGCCGTATTAACAAGTTATGGTGCAAAGAAGCAGATAAAGAGAAACAGCAACACTTTAATGGGACAGAAAACATTATTGAAAGGTTGAACTATAACAGGTGTTGAAATTACGACCAGAAGTCGTCCCGGCAAGGGCCCGAAAAGATGAAATTCTGGGTTCCTGGCATGCCAGGTATCCTACCAGCAGCGACAGAAATTCGAGCGTTGAGGTCTTCAAGTGAAGGAACGAGCATTTCATACACCAAACTCTTTATGTGACTCTAGAACCAGCGTTTTCAATTGGGCGCGCCCCTAGCTCGTATAACTCTACAAGGGGGCGAGGATATAAAGTCGAAAAAAAAAATTATTTTAAAAATTATTACTTTTGCTGAAAGTAAACAAACAAAATACATTCTGGATAATAAAAAATTAAAAATACAATTTATAATAATATAATACATTTTATAAATGTATCAGTACTTCACAATTTTATTTTATAAGTAATGAACAATTTAAGTTAAGAGCAGTTTAATAATTACCAGTGACTCCTGGGCTTGTCATATATAAAATTATATACAAAATTAACATTTTTTCTTGATAATTTGTAGGGTTTAAAATTTAAAACCCTTAACCCGAGATTTGTTGTACGGTTCACCCAAATGCCACTTTTTTTCATGTGGGCGCGTATGAGATGTTTTGGGAGGAGGTGGAGGGAAAAAGGAATAAAGAAACGAATCCTCTGAAATACTTAAACCCTTCGTAAACATTTCTTTAAATTTTTACTGCATTACAAAGCTTTGGGAAATTCTATGGTAAAGTTCAGAGAAAGATCATACTTAAAAAAAGACGTATATATCCGAAAAATTTAATAATTAGCTGATCAAGACGTTTATTAACGTCGGTGGGACTTAAAAAAATGTTGTGTTTTTACATCAAAGCATAGTATTACTGAATTCAAAAACTGTTATAGTAGGGGGGGCGTGAGGGAAAATTATGACTAAAAAAAGGGGTCGCAAAATTGAAATTTTGAGAAGCACTCCCCCAAAAAGTCCACATGAGGGGTCCGGTGATCTGGTTTTCCTTGAGCCATCATGATCTATCCACCGCTCTAAAGGATCGGGTGTTGGCGCACAGTTCTCAGCTCCATACACAATCAGCATGTTAACCAGCTCCTCTGATTACGAGTTACTCCTACAACCCCGGAAAACGGATTACAAATGACGACTTCTAGCAGGATCAGTATTCACGAAACCTTCCGCTTAGACCTGTTTACATGTAAACGGCCGAAATGTAAGAAAATCTATGCAGTGCTGTTGTCAGGCCTGCCAGATGACTTCTAGTCGTAATTTCGAACAACTGTTGTAGTACAATCTTTCAATAAAATGTTTTCTGTTCTATTAATGTGTTGCTGTTTCTCTTTATCTCTGCTTCCTCGCACCATCTACGGTTATTGCGACCCCGCATTCTTATGCGATTCTGAGTCGTCTCTGTACCCCCTACACACCTTGCAAGTTTGTCGGTCTGGTATCGAATCACCCTGTATAAAAATGTTTCTCAAAGTATTCGAAATTTGTAACTTTATTAAAATACAGTCGAACCTCTCTATTACGAATTTTTCTTTACAGCGAACTTTACCTGGGAAACCCTTTAACATTTCACGATTTTCTTCGTAAAAAAACCCTCTATAGCAGTTTTTTTCTGTATAACGAACTTTTTCTTTTTTATTCATTTTTTTCCCCATTTTCAAAATATTTCTGAACGTTTTAAGTTATTATTTCAAGGCCATCATTCGGAATCATGATTTTAAAAAAACCAAAATAGGTAACTGTCAGATATTAAGTGTCACTTTGATTAGAAAAATTTATAAAAATTTTTTTAAGGGTTTTTTACAAAAAGTTATTTAAATACAATATTTTCAAAATATTAACTTAGAATAATTTTTTAAAAAGCCCCCTTTTTTGAAAAATGTTTTTTAAAATTTTTTCATGTATATAGCTCAGACCCCTACAGATGCTCAACTAGAATTTTTGAAAAAAATTTAAATTTTTTTCAAGTTCCACCAATTTTTAAAAATTGGCGTTTTTTTTTTAAATTGCCCCCTTTTTCAAAAAAATGGATAAACCCATTTTCTTTTGTTTATATTTCAAAAAAATTTAGTTGAGCTCTGCAAAAAGGTCGAGAATATACAGGCAAAATATTTTTTAATAGAAGCATTTTTTTACAAAAAGAAAAATTTGGAAAAAAAAAAATTTTTCCCAATTCATTTTTTTTCCGAAATATTGTATTTAAATAATTTTTTTTTTCAAAATGTCCTTTTAAAAAAGTTTATACGTTTCCAATTCCCAAAAATTAAAAAAACTTTTTTAAAAAAACAAGGGAATTATCCTTGAAATTTTTTTCAAATTTCTTGTCTAATCACCAAGCAAAAGTTCTGACGTTTTATAAAAGTGCCCTTTCCCCCCCACGAAAATTTTTATGTTTTTTCCCAACCCGGTCCCCATGTCCAGTTATTAATGTATGTTTAAAATTACTGGGTTTTTTAAATTAGAAAAAAGTCCTTAAAAATTTTTTATTTTTAAAAAAATTTTTTTTAAATATTGGAAAAAAATGTGTTTGAATTTCTTTTTGCTTTTTTTTTATGGTAAGATACATAAAAAAAGTTTTTTTGGGGAAATTCTTTTTTTAAAAATGTTTATGAATTAAAAATGTGTTTGATGTGGTTTATAAAAAGTATATTAAAAGATGAACCTCTATACAACGAATTTTCCATATAACAAACTTTTTTCCGTGATTTAGCGACTTTGTTATATAGAGGTCTGACTGCATTTATTAATTATTCTCAATAAAAATTACAGTCGGACTTCTATATAACGAAGTCACTAAATCCCGAATAAAAGTTCGTTATAAGGAAAATTCATTATATAGAGGTTCATCTTTCAATTTTCTTTATAATCACATAAAAAATAATTTAAATTCATAAACACTGCATATTAAAAAAGTAATTATTCACACTTTTTGTAAATTAATATCATTTATTTTATATATCTTACCTGTATAAAGAAAAAGAAAAACTGCAAGAGTTTCTTGACGCTTTTATCCACTCCCTGAAGAATTATTTTTTTTTTTTATCCTTAAGAACTTAAGTTTTGATATTTTCCAGCTACTAGAAATGAAGCTACCAGAACTGCTGATCAACACTACAAATGAACGGAGACTATTTAAAGGACAAAAGAGACAATTCTGGTGATGGTGAAAGGGGATATCGAATATGTTTTCAGTGAACTAGACAATGGGGTTAAAGGTTGCACTTCTTGTATGGGAAGCCCAGAATTCTACTGTTCTCGGCAAGTAAGGCATTTAATAAAACTAGTTCAATATCTATGACCACTATAAAATGTGTTAAGAGAGAGAATAATTTGAAATGTCGAGAAATACTTTAAAGGTAGGGAGAAAAATATAAATCACAAGAGAAAATTTTCGCTATATAGAAAACGCACTCCGCTATCGGGAGGTTATTTTACGAGGAAAATAGTGAAATGTTCTAGGTTCCAGGAATAAGTTCGCTGTATAGAAAAATTCGCAATATAGAGGTTCGTAATATGGAGGTTCGACTGTATTATTTCATTACTGATTTTAAGAACTTTTATAAATGTGTAAACCTAAGTACCATTTAAAATATAGTAAGTCATTTAAGTAACAAACACAGAAAGTATCATAAAACACTTTTGGTGAAATTTTGACAATACTTCAAATGTAATTAAGTTTTAAAATCAATATTGTTTTTGTATTTTTTTTTCTTTCAAACTATAACTTCACAAACAATAGCCTTTAAAACTATTAAAGTATCTCCGAAAATAATTAAAATTCTAATACCCACTCCTTTAACGCGATTCTAGTCTTTTCTTATGTCTCACATTCCACTTTCTCATTTCGAATAGTTAATATAATGAGAAAAATAGTTTTATTAGAATTTTTGGAATTCTTAATTGAACATTTTATTGCTGCCTTTTAGTTTTAATTACTGCACTTGACATTTTGAACTTGATTAGTAAAAGTTTTATAAATATATCTGTTTTCTCTCCTTAATTTCCTTTCTCGTAGCTTTCAATTGAATCGAGGCATTGTAATTAGTCTCACGAACAGACTTTTAAATGTTTTAGACTTTTCTAAATTCGTTTTTCAACTGCATTTTCATTTGCGAGAGTCTTTGGAAACGGTTTGTTGTTCATATGAAGTACTTAATAAGAGATATTTTTTTCTTCTTATATATATTCTCCCTCTCTATTTCTTTCTGTTCGTTTAAGGTATCCGACTACGTTTGGAACCGTGATTTTAAAAAGGCGTATAAATGAATACTTTTCATGATATTTAGTGCCACTTAGATTAGAATACATGGATAAAATTTGTTTTAAGGACATTGTGACAAAAAAAATTATTTAAATACAATATTTTGGCAAAAATTAACTTAGAATAACCTTTTTTTCAAAATGTTCTCCTTTTGTGAAAAATGCTTCTATTATATACAGTAATATGTTGCCTGTATATAGCTCAGACCTCTGTACAGAGGTTCAACTATATCTTTTGAAAAATTCACATTATTTTCATATTTACAACCATTTGAAATAATTATCTGCGTTTTTTTCTTAAAATTGCTCCCCCCTCTGTTGTCGTATAAAACATGGATAAAACCACTTCTAAGTTATATATTTCAAAAATTCTAGTTGAGCCTCTGTACAGAGGTCTGGGCTATATACAGGCAAAATATTATATAATAGAAGCATTTTTCACAAAAGGAAAATATTTTGAAAAGGGGTCATTCTATGTTCATTTTTTGTCAAAATATTGCACTTAAATAGTTTTTTTATTGTAATACTATTCTTAATAGAATTTTATATACATTTTCTAATCTAAGTACCACTAAATATTATAAATATTATCCAATTATACGCTTTTGCAAAATCACGGTTCCGAACGTATTCGGATACCTTAATTTTGCAACTCTGATAATTTATGATGTTTTTTAAACATATATTAGTGCAGATTCCATTGCTTAATTTTGTGGATTTAAAAATAATTTCAAGGCTGCACTAGCCTGGTAGTCTCGAACTTGGGGCTGAATTGCCATGTGCTCGAGACCCACCATATAGAGAGGGCTGAAGCTAGTTGAATCTGTCGAGGCTCTGTATCCCACGTTGATGTGGTATGTTTGGTTGTTGTTGTTTCTTATGCCACCTGTGATTTCGACTGCGTCAGATCCAGGCCCACGAAATTCATCATGACAAGGGGCTAGGAGTACGCCAGTCGTTGGCCGTAGCCTTGAGCACCCTACAGGTGGCAATACGTTTATGATCAGTTCCACCCCAATTTTGAGAGAGAACACCCTGGGGAAGGGTCAGGGGCCTTTCATCTCTCTTCCCCTTCCACCAACCTCACAAGAGGACTCGCGGCTCGACGGCTATTTAGAGTAACGATTCTGAAAGTTTTCGAATACCTTAATGCAGTGGACCCCAAATCCCAGGCCACGGACTGGTCCGTGGATCAAATAGTACCGACTCACCCAAAGAAAATTAAATTATTTCCATTTTATTTATACTATGGTGTATTTCTCTCGGTTTTGTACAATTTTTTATGGAAACCACTTTACATTCCTTTATAGTGAAATTGTATTTTGTTTTGAGAGGACATGTTTCTATACAATTAAATTATTAACTCAAAACAATCTAAGATATGAACAGTCGAAATCTTTCCCCTTTTCCTCTCTACAGACCGTAGCATAATTATTGAAATTTTACCTGTCCGAGGCGATAACAAGTAATATAAAAAATAGCTCTTTTAAGTCAATTTCTACTTAATTGGCAACGAAAAATTTTATTTTAGCTACATTTTATTAAATAGTTACAATTAATATAAATATGTATATACATAGGACAGAATCACAACATTAAGTATTAATTAGTTTTTTTAATTATCATTAAAGTATCGTATTGTGTCCTTTTAATTTCAGTCCAACTGAATGCTTTAACACGTGAGAAAAAAACCTTTTCGAGTTTTGACACAAGTCGCCAAAAGGGTCGTTAAGTCATTAACGTGGCTGTGTGTATTTGTAATTCTTTAAATAATTAGTTTTAATCAATTAATTTTTATTAATTATAATCAAATTATATATTGTATTGTCATCCAAATTGATCCTGTATATAAAATTTCAGTTAAATTCAGCTCTTTAAAATGTATTTTATGAACGATTGAAAATTCCACCAAGATAAATAAATAAATATACAAATATGTAAATAAATAAATATATAGAGAGACAGGGCGAGCTAATAGTAGGAATTGAAAAAAAGGTTGGGAAGTACTGCCTTAATCCTTTATCTACCGACGGTACTTATTTGTATCACTCATTTTAAAATTACATAGAATAACCATTTTTACGAATACTGTGACGATACTTAGCAGGAATATTCTTTTAAATCCACTCTTTCAAAATATATATCAGCATGGGTTCTATGATGAGTATTTTAGCGGGGAAAGTGAATAGTTTTACGGCAGCAATTCGTTTTCAGCTGAAGGCGTTTTCAGTGGATTACGAAGATTGTTCTTTTCGTTCCGAAAAAATAGTAATGTCAAAAGGTAAGTGTTGTATTTTTTATGTGTGTGTTAATGAAGACCTTAGAAAACGATTTAGCTATTTATTTTAAGTGAACAGTGTATATGATTAATTTTTAGTTGATATATTTAATTAATTAACTAGCACTAACGGATTAAATTTCCCAAAGTTGAGTATTTTGTTTATGTATATCCCTTAATTTTCTCAATGTAGTGATCCAAAAAAAAATATATATATCGCACAAAAAAAACTGCAGTAAATCATAATGCGGTAGATAAAGGGTTAATACAATCTGTTTTCGTTTTAGGTCAATTAAATTGTTTATAAGCATTATTAATGTCCCGCACAAAATATATATATACTATATAACATAAATAGGCTTTCAAAATATATATATATAAGTTAGATATCCAATCCCACCCCATTAATAGCCTATTGAGTGAGTGAGTGAATATTAACGTCACACTGTTCAGCTACTCGAGGGCTTTTGGCGACGGACCTCGTCATTTTGAGCCATGGTCAAGTGACGAAGACGACACCTGAGTTAGCACCCCCTCTCCTAATTACCACACCACACCAACGGGAGGACAATTGAGCTCTCGGCAGATTTAACATGCATCGCGTCCCTACACGGAGGGACTTTAGTGGTACTGGACTCGAACTCGTGACAAGACATCCACGATCCGATACCTTGACCACAAGGCTACCGCGGACACATGAAAAGTCTACTAATCTTCTCCGCAAATGCAATAAATATACATAGAAATTGTTTAACTGCCAAGAACGACTTTAAGACATTTTACCAGCATAGCGTTCCTAGAAGTTTTTGGAACTTCTGTAAGTTTCAAATTCTTTTGTATTCTGCAATTTTTAACGATAGAAATTGAACCTATAAGCTCTCAAAAAATGTATTTCGAGCCATTCCACCCTCCTTTAACGATGACGCGGGGGGTAAGAAAAGGGAGCCAACATTATCTCCCACCCCCATTTCATTCTTTTTGGGTTTT